>QARZ01000495.1:3921-62862 GCA_013407115.1 Glycine latifolia
GATCCAACATTTTTTGCAGGTTTGGTGTGCTTAGAGCCATTATCAGTGACCAGGGGAGCCATTTCTGTAACAGGTCATTGACATCCTTGCTTCAGAAGTATGGGGTTGTACATAGAGTTGCTACAGCTTATCATCCCCAAACTAATGGGCAAGCAGAGGTTTTTAACAGAGAGATAAAGCAAGTGTTATAGAAGGTAGTGCAACCCAACATGAAGGATTGGAGCAAGCTACTTGAAGATTCTTTATGGGCTCACAGGATTGCTTACTGAACAACTTTGGGGATGTCTCCTTATAGGGTGGTTTTTGTTGGATATAGGGGGAGCGACTTGAAGTTTGAAGCTTAGGACTTGGAAGAATGTTTTGAGCTTTTCACATGCCTTGAAGAATGTAATTCAAATTAAAGTGTATGAAGAGGCCAATCTGTTGATCGTTGCATTGGATGCACTTAATCATTTACATGCTTAAATGTTTTCATCAAAGAATTAAAGCAATTTTTGAAAATAACTAAATAGGCAATGTTTTTGGAAAAATGCAAAACTTACTGTTTTAATCGATTACACCATCGGTTTTATCGATTACACAAGAGTACAACCCAGTGTCGGGTTCATATACAACTTGTGTCTACTATTGCAAAATAACAGTCGGGTTCATAACAGCTGGGTTCCTGATCCGTGTAAACACGCTGACAATGGTGGTAGAAGGGATGCCTAGTTCCAAGAAGAAGCCGAGTTCCTAATTTGCTGGTATTGATGATGGTAGTAAAAGGGAGGCCGGACTCCAAGTTTCTGCCGGGTTCTAACAAGCCTATTCATTTCCCGGATTCGTATTAAAAGGCTAAGCTCCTCGAGTTAGTATACTACTAGCCGAGTTCCACAATAATTGATTACCAGTTTTTGTAATCGATTACATAAGCTGCTTCTGTAACAATTCTCCACTGCTTTAATCGATTACTGCTTGGTTTAATCGATTATTTTGATCGCTTTTCAAACCCAGAAATCAGCATGAACACTTTAATCGATTAAGTGGCAATTTAATTGATTACACAAGGCTTTTTAATCGATTATTTGGAGCATTTAATCGATTACAGTTAGCTACAAAAAACTGTTATAAATAGGAGTGAGGCTTGGCTTGAAAAAAAAACTCTAATAGTTCGAATTTTCTGAATACACACAAGCCTTCACAAAGTTAGAAAGTGATTTCTGGGTTAACTAACACCTTGTCCCACTCTTAAATCTTCATGGGTATTGAATGATTTCTTGGGCAAGAGTTTTCAAAGAAGAATAGGAGAGCATGTTTTGAAATTCATTTTGTTCATTCAACTCTGATTGGTAAACCATATGCATTCATATTCATTGGATCATTAGGTTGTTTCTTTCTATTCTCTTTGGTTGTAAATTCATTTTTGCAATTTTTGTTATTTGGTGCTATTGTAAATTGTTCTTTGAAGCTTGTACTAGAGTAGTGTTCTCTAGGGAAGAACAGAGTAGTGTTCTCTGGTCCTTGTTCACAAGAAGTCCAATAGGGTTTTAGATTTCTTTTCTTTATCTAGAGTTGATAAAGAGTGTTTGTAATAAAGTTTGTAAGAACTGAAATTTATAATAGTGGAACTCTAATCTAGTGTTGATTAGAAGAAACTAGATGTAGCTTCTCTTGAGAAGTGAACCAGTATAAATTCTTGTGTTAATTCTCTTTCTCAATCTCTATTAGTCATCTTGTTCATTTGTTCTTGGTATTTTTATCATTACTCAACAAGTTCTATTTTTGAGCTATTGATTTGTTGAGCTAAGTGATTTGATTGATTAAAAGCATTCTTGGTTTAAAAGTGATTAAGATCCTTACTCTGATTTTATAAAGAAATTTTAAAAGACCAAGTTTTAACCAATTCACCCCCCTCTTGGTTATTGTGGGTATTCCTATTGTTTTCAGTTTTTGGTTAGTCATGCCACCTTCCGATGGAGATTGAGCATCATGTTTATTGGGCGGTGAAAAGTTATAACATGGCATTTGATGAAGCGGGTATGGAAAGGAAGCTTCAATTGCAAGAAATTGAAGAGATCCGCTTAGAAGCCTATGAGAACTCCAAGATTTACAAGGAGAAAGTGAAGAGATTTCATGACTCTAGGATTCTTAGGAAGGAGTTCCATATTGGCCAAAAAGTGTTATTGTTTAACTCTCGCCTTAAGCTTATTTCCGGTAAACTTCAATCTAGATGAGATGGACCTTTTGTTATTATTAATGTTTTTCCCCATGGTGCAGTTAAGATTAAAAAAAATGAAGTTATCAGCAAGGTCTTCAAAGTGAATGGTCACCGACTCAAGCTATTTCATGAGTGCGCTATGTGATAATATGCCTTGAATGACATTTGGGGAGTTTCCTTTTCCATTCTTTTATTTGTTGTCTCTTTGTTTGCATTTCATTGCATGCTCACATTGAGGACAATGTGCATTTCAAGTGTGGAGTGAAGGGCGAAGGATTAGAAAAATCCGTTTTCTGTTTTCAGTTTTTACATTCTATTTTTATGTTTCTGTTTATCTATTTCTGGTTGCTGTTTACTATTTCTGTTTATTTTCTATTTCTATTTCTGTTTTTACATTCTGTCTGTTTTAATTTTTTAGTCTGTTTTCTGTTTTATCTATCTGTGTTCTATTTTCTGTTTTGGTTTTTGAGTCTGTATGCTATTTCTGTCTGTTTCTGTTTTCTGTTTTTGTTATTGTTTCTATTTTTGTTTTGCTGTATTTGTTTTATTTTATTCTGTCTGGTTGTTATTCTGTTTTTACATTCAAAAAATAAAAATTAGAATTTAGGCATCTTTTCATGTTTTTCATAGGATTTCTAACTTGTATAATTTGTGAGAAATGTACTAATTTTTGTTGGATTGAAAGGTTTCATGCTTGATGTGAATCATTGTTGCAATTATTGAAGTGATAAGTAGGCTTGAGAAATAGAATTTAAGATGGACCATGTGTGATAAAATTATGCCTTGTGAGTTTTTGAGCCTTTGTGAATGAATCACATTATTTCATTCATGCTCTTTCATGTGTGATTTCACCCTTGTGCTATATTACTCTATGCTTTGTCTTGCCTCTTTTGACATTCCTTGTTGCACATGCTTTGATTGAGATGATTTAGGCCTTCTTTCTTTTATCCACTAGCCAAATAAACTATCCTTGCATTGATATCCATTGTTACCCTTTTTGAGTCTTTAACCTTTTCTTTCTTGTGTAGCTCATTGCAAACTAAAAAATGGAAAATCATGTTATCCTAACTTTAGGGACAAAAGGGGTCTTGGAATTGTTTTGGGAGGGGGTTTCAAACAAGTGTGGGGTATTTTTATTTTGTTTTGATTTGAAAAGAAAAGGAAACAAAAGAAAAGAAAAGAAAAGAAAGAGTTTACAAAGCAAAAGTTCAAAGAAAAAAATGCATAAACAAGGAAAAAGAAAAGCAAAGAAAAAGAAAAAGAAAATGCAATAAAAGTTGTCGTAATTCATTTTCATCCTTATAAGTTTTTTATTTCTACCCCTCTTTTTACTTGTTGGCTTACTGTCCATTGCCCCTCTTTTCTCTTAGTTTTAGCCTAAATATCCTTTTCTTATCCACCCTTTACCCAAGCCATACATAACAAGCCTATAAAGTCCTTTTGATCTTTTGATGCATGTGTATTTCAAGTTGAATGAATTAGAGTCTTGTCAAAATTTGGATGTGCTAGTTACATGTGGTGTTTGAGTGTAAACATAAACCCATACACATTAAAAGAGGTTGAGTGTTGCTTTTTGAGAGATTTCTATCACCTTGGTTCATTCTTAATTTTAACTTGACTACTTTTTCACTTTGCACTTTTTGATCATGTGTTCATGGATTGTTTGAAACCTTAATATCATTCTTCCATTTTTCATCTTTCTCACTTATGTGCATTGTTAGGATCCATTGAAAAATGTGTGTGCCTTGTTCTTACCTTTTGTTTAGTTTGTGGTTTACTTTAGTTTGAATTCTTCTCTTAGTCTTTCTTTTAGTTTTGCCCAGGAGTGCAAAAGTTTAAGTGTGGGGTATTTTGATTGAGTATTTTTAGTTTAATATTTTTTTATTCTTCTTAGCTTATTTGACTTCTCTTGGACTTTTATTTTCTCATTCTAATTCAGTTTTTGTCTTAGGCAAACAAGTGGGCTTAATTGATAATTGTTGTTTATTTTCAGAGTTTTTTGCTTACTTGACCTATCTTCCTTGTGCACAACTATGAGATGACATCACAGGTCTTAATAATCTCACTGTATATTTTACTTAATAAATATAATATTTAATGTTATTGGAAAATTTATTTTACTGATATATTTACTATTTCACATAGATTAAATATATACCTTAAACATAATAAATAACATACTTAATATATACATATATTAAAATATGAAATGTATATATATAATAATTGTTACTATGCATTTAATACACACACACACACACACATATGTATTTAATATGTTTAATATACACATACATGTTTAATATATATTATAGTTATTATTTACACTGATTAAGTTATTTTTATTATATATGCAGTATTTTACTAATCCAAGAGTATTGGAAGCAGAAAGAATAAAGACAATTCACATTCAGTGGGTAAGATATTTTCTAAGAGTTAAAAATGAAGTACTAGGTGTTTTAGGAATTTTACAATTGTAGAGTTATGTTTAGCTTACGTTATAGATGATTTTATGTATTGACATTATTGTTTCATTATTTGATAGTAATTATTCAATAATAATTTGAGTATAATATAATTTACTGCCTCGATTGAGTCTATTTTCAATTCACACATTTAATTTGGATAATATTAACAAAAAAACAAAATATTAAAAAAATGAAAAGACAACATCGGTTTTGGTGAAAATCAATGTTGTAATGTACCTGAGAACATTTGTTTTGACGAGAACCGATGTTGTAATGTAAATACAAAAAAATATCGATTTTCACCTAAACCGATGTTGTAAGGGGCATTACGACTTTGGTTTTGTAAAAAAATTGATGTTGTTTTTGCATTTTTTCAATTTTTGGTATATTTGTTACTATATGACATAGGTTTTGGGAAGAATCGATGTTGTATACCAGATTTAACATCGGTTTTTATAATCAATGTTAAAATTGATACTTTTAACATCTGTAGTTTCAACATCGGTTATGAACTGATGTTGAAATTAAAAAAAAATGATGGTAAAAGCCTATTTTCTAGTAATGATTTTTCTATCTATCTCACTCTAAAACTAAACATAAAAAATTTAATGCCTAAACACATACAAATGAAAATATTCATTATTTTTATTATTGTGTAAAAAATTAGTTCAAAAAGCGTAATTAAAAATTGAAGTTATTTTGTATTGTATTAATTATTGCATTTATTAAATAGCATAAATTTATTATTAAATATAGAATTAAATGCTGCAATTATTGAATCCAACATTTTACTGTCATTAAATAAAAAAAATATTATATTTAGTAAATGTATATTAAATATATAACTTTTCATATCAGTCTAATTGTATGGAACTGAAATATAACAAATCATACTAGAAGGGAGTTCAATAGTATGTTAGACAAAATATTGAATTATTGTCGAATGGAAGATGATTGATAAATAAAATTGTTGTGCAATGATATATGCAAAACATTTTTACAGTGAAAGACTTGTGTGTAAGAATGTGTCAATAATAGACTTTGAAAATACTTTGACAAACTAAAGATGATCAGTAAAAATATTTAGTTTTATTGTGAACTAAGTCCAGTTCTCCTTTACCAACTAGTAAAGAATTCTGCTAATCAAACTTGATTATAACAAGTATTATTTTCTATCACTTCTGGCTTACAAGTATTTCAAGGTCACTATTGGCACAACCCTTAGACTCCCCCTGAATCTAAGAACACCCAAGTACTATTTAGTCATTAATCTATTCTTAGATTTCACAAACAAAAGTTTGGCTTAGAATCAGAATTATTTAGAACACTCAAATAGTGAATTTGTAATGAATTTCTTTATCTCTCAACAAAACTTTGTATAAAACAAAGGATGGACTCTGTAAAGGTCATGGATAAGTCTTACCTTGTGTTGCATCTAGTCATAAAACATGTTGACTTACATTCAATAAAATGGTTAACAAAATTTTATATATTTGTTTTCATCAAAAACATTAAGAGTTGTATAGATCGTCTAGTGATGAATCATCCAATGTCTAACAGTGAAATTGCAAGAAACATACTAAAAGAGGGGACGGGTGGTTGAATAGTGTGTTTATCAAAGATAAAGAATTTTTGCAATAACAAGAATAATATAGATAATACTATGTTAAACACTGATCGTCCACTGAGGATAAAAATAATATGATGTGAAGAATAGAGTGGTCATCCAGTGACAAATAAATGGTTCTTAAAAAGTTTTCTAAATAAGCACTTGGTGTAAAATGATGTTAGAAAATATAATAAGAATACTCAATAAAACTTTATACAGAGAAGTAAAAACACTTGGTTTATATTGGTTCGCTCAACCTGAGCTACGTCCAGTTCTTCTTTACTCATTAGTAAAGGGTTCCACAAATCAAAACTGATTACAAAACAAGTATTCTTAACACCACTTATGGTATCTTCTTAGATTCCCCCTAATCTAAGAACCTAAGTATTTTTTTAACACTAAGCCATTCTTGCCTTTCACAAACAAATGTTTGAATGAATACAAGTATTCTTAACACTCAAAGAGTGAATAAATGGTTAAGTACAAGAATAGAACTACTTTGCTTCGCAAAGAATAAAGCAATGTATATCACCAAGTGTTTTTAGTAGAGTTTCTCTTCAAGTATTTTTCTTGCACTCTTGTTCTATCTTTTTCTCATTTTTTGTTAGTAGCTACATTGAGGGAGACATCCTTTAATAGACTTAAGTGAAGTATCCATTTTGGGATCTATGTCATTATCTTGAAAGGATTGTTGTCTCACATAGAGGAATGAGGCGACGTGTCAAGTTTTAAATGATGAGGATTTTATACGAAGTACAAACAACACCATGTGGTTTTTGTCTACTTTGAAAGTGACATTCGAGGGAATCTTCAAAGGAAGCCTTCTATTATATTCTATAATGTCCTTTTCTTAAATGTAAATGTTAGCTATTTGATTGTAAAAGAGGAAAATCAATTTTGAATAAAACAATACATTACACTTCTCTTTTTCGTGATACTCAATTTTTGAGACTGGATGCATGAGTTTATTTTATGACAGCGTGTTATACTATTATGCATAAGAGTGGACGTGTTGGATATAGGGGGAGCTGGAAGAAGATCAAGGCAAGGATGAAGATGTTGCTTTAGAGTTTTATCTTCTCACATGCCAATCAAATTGAAGACATTTGTAATTTGTCTAGTTGTTCAAGAAGATTGCCTTGTGATCCTTGGATTGCATGAGCATAATCATATACATGCATTCATGACTTAAGAAAAGCATATAAGATTACATGTTTGCATTTGAAAAGGAATTCTCATGTCTTAGGTTTTGAAAAATTAGAATGTGCACTGCCTTAATCGATTACATGCAATAAGTAATCGATTACCAGCTTGTGAAATTTCTGGAAAAGCCATGAAGAACACTTTAATCGATTACAAGCAAAGTGTAATCGATTACATAGCCTTATTTCAAAAACATGTCTGACTGCCTTAATCGATTACCAATCACTGTAATCGATTACCTAGGCTTAGTACAAAACATAGCATGACTGCCTCAATCGATTACCATTCATCTGTAATCGATTACCAAGGCTTATTTCATAAATTGTTAATGACTGCTTTAATCGATTACATCACGGTTTAATCGATTACATTATTCATGAAAATTTTCCAGATTGTCTCAAGAACATATCAATCGATTACCTGGTATATTAATCGATTACATAATGTAAATTAATCGATTACACTTACGTATTAATCGATTATAGTCTGTTAAATCTGTTTTCTATCTGAAGTTATTGGGTCTGTGGTTTTTAAATATAACATACAATCAAAGTTTATGAATAACTGAATACTTTTTAAGCTTTCAAAGGTCCAAGAAACAAATTTTCTGAGTGATACATTTCTAGTTTGAGATCAATAGATTACATGCTTCAATTGATGATGATGTGTTAAGACAAGATCTTCAAAAGAATTTCAAGAGAGTTGATTATGTGCTTTAGCTTTCATGCAACCTGGAATTAATTGGTAACATTCATTCATTCACTGAGGATCACAGGTTGTATCTCTCTTGAATCTTTCTAGATAATTGATTTGTTTGTTTTAAAATTTTGTAAGGCTAAAGTCAAATAGTTTTCTTTCAAGCTTTCTAGAGTAGTGTTCTCTAGGTGTAAAGAACTGAATAAGGTTCTCAGGTTCTTTGTGATTTGATTTCTAATAGGGTGTTAGAATTCTGGTTCTTTATCTAGGGTTGATAAAGATAATCACTTGTAATAGCTTGTAAAAGAACAAATTTGATTTAGTAGAACTCTAATCTGGTTTTGATTAGAAGACATTGGATGTAGCTTCTCTTTTGAGGGGTGAACTAGTATAGATCTTGTGTTAAACATGTTTTTGAATCTTGTGATTTGTATCTAACTTGTCTTTTGGTTTATTTCTTTCAAGATCAACAGAAAAAGTTTCTGAAATTGTGTAGGGTGAAGGGAGAGTCTTGATTGAGTAAAAACTGTAGATTTTGTCCAGTAATTTTTGTGATTCGATCTAAATTTCGTTGTGTATCATATAAAGTTTTAAAAGTCTGAAGTTTAAACCAATTCACCCTCTCCTCTTGGTTTAGTGTGTATGTTCATCCTTGTTTTCAGGACGCTCACAAAATATAGCATGTTGGGCGCTTGGTTAAAACAAAGCATACACTCTATAGCTATGGACGATATTTAATGTTGTAAATTCCTTTAACATAATAATCTTATCTATTTGTCGAAAACTGATTAGAATATCAATAATTTATACTTATTGTTATACATCAAAATCTAAGGTGAATGAGACGCATGGTCGTCTAGACCTCACAAACAAAAACCAAATAGTAACTAGTTCAAATTTAATACCTAACTATCTCTGTCTCTGTCTAAATCTCATAAATGAAAGGAAAAAAAAAATACCTTTTGTATAACATATTTGAAAATAAATAAATTTTTATAATAGTATTGGTTATTTATTTTATTAAATATCTTTTTTAGCTATTCTTAATCATTTTATAAACGTTGTATCTATTAAATAAAATGAATATTTTGAGTTCAATAAATAGTTATTCAGTATAATATTAATTATTACTTTTGGTAAAACATAATTACATGAAAAAATCTAATTTTTTTAGTTATGAATTTTCAACTAAATATGTATATATGATTTTTTGTGTAAATTTCAAATGAGAATTCAATAGAAACCTAGACTATGTTGGAATTGGCAGTATAGAAATACATTGGGAAAATGAGAAAATAGTCAAAACCTTCATAAAATTATTTATACTTAGTTATTATTAATATTAATTGAATCCCTCTAGAATTGTTTTTTGCAAATTTGATTAGAATAGCTACATTTAGCCTATGGCCCAAAATATATTCAACGCTTTGGGATGAGCAGTGAAATTTCAAATGCCAAAAATAACCCCAAAAGAAAACCCTAAACCTAAATCCTTCTACTACTTAAAGTTGGTGAACTAGTTGCCTTCATTTTCTCATTCTTTTGTCCCATTTGGCCGTGAGATACTCTTCCCTTGCCTCCCCAAAATTTATCATTTATCCTACTCGTGTACACTCCAAGAGACCCAAACTAAGTTTCAGTGCTTGATCCTTGAGTGATTCAATTTACTACACCAACACTTGGTTGTTAAGGAATTTTAACTGGTGAGTTTTCTCCTTGTTCTTCTTCTCTATTTTCTTATTACAAAAAATTTCGCCTCCTTCTCCTAACACTTAATTGATTTTGCTTCATGTAAATCACATTCTGCTGGCACCCACTTGGAATATTGCAACAAGCTAGCTACAAAGCTTCAACTGTTTCCACCATTTGCTACTCTTCAAGCTCAAACTTTTAGATCTTCAATTGTAAGGTAACTTACACCTATTTCTCCAACTTTTAGGTGATTAAATCTTCTTATAATGTTAGATATACTACTTTTATTATTTGGTTTCATTTATTAAATACACTATTTAACTATTATTAATCATATTAGTAAATGATTTATTTATTAAATAAAATGAAAATTTTGAATTCAATAAATTTCATTGAATATAATCTTAATTATTAGTTTTTGTAGAACATATTTACAAGAGAAAGCGTAAATTTCGTAATGAAAACTCAATTATACATTCATATATGATTTTCTATTTGAATTTCAGTAAAAAATTCAGCTGAAACCTCGACTATATTATAATTGACAGTGTAGAAATACATTTGGAAAATGAGAAAGTAGTCAAAACATTTATTGAATTAATTATAATTACTAATTAATTATTAATAATTATTATATTTTTATCTTATAAATTAGATGTAAGTATTCTAATTATAATTGATTTAAATCAACTACTATTCAGATTTTGGACAAATAAAGAAAATTTAAAATTATTTTCAAATCAGAATTTTTTGTATTAAATAAAGACCCTGCGTTAGTTTTTGAATTGGGTATTATTTAATTATTTTGTAATACAATGGTGTGTTTTCACTCTTTTATTTTCTTGTAATACAACAACAGGTGCATCTTGTGGTATAAAAGATCTCGCTTGCACAAACTCAAACGCAAACCCTATTCCGATTTAAATACAAATTTAGTTTTTATTATGTCTCTCCTCCCCCTCTCTTAACAGCCCTGTATACAAATCCCTTTTCTCTCAAGAAAAATCTCATCACCAATGAAGTTCCTTCCTTCATAAATAACGTATGTTCACCCACTTTCATATGGTATGTGTGTGCCTTTTCTTTTCTTTTTCTTTTTTCAACTTTTGGGTTCCGTACGTATTCTTCTTTGTACAATTGTGTTTGAAACATTGTTAGCTATTATATGTAGACATGTTTCCCAATAGAATTTTTTACTGTGGGTATCAACAATGGTAGATCCAAAAATTCTTTCTAGTGGGGGCAAAAAAATTATAATATTTTCAAAGAAACAATAATTACAAGCTTTTACTAAATACACAGTACGTAGACCAAAATAAATCTAAAATATCAATGTTCTTATAAATTATAATTTCTATTTACACATTTTTATATTTTAAAAATATGGTATGATTTATTCATTGTCAATACTATAAAAAGATAGAAAGATAAATTGATAAAATTAAAGCCAAATTATTCTCTCTTTTATCTCTTATAATTTTTTTAATTCATTTAAGATTTGATTATCAATTTGGTCCCCAAAATTTTAAAGGTTTAATTTGATTATTGTGAAATTCTTAAAATGAATGAGTCTCCAAATTTTTAAAAGGTTCAATTTAGTTCTCAAATTATTAAAAATAATTCAATGGTCTCCAAATTTTTAAGAATTTGAGGACCCAATCGATTCATTTTAAAAAAATCTGAGGATTCGTTTGGGGACCAAAATGAATCTTTTAAAAATTTGGAAACTAAATTGAACCTTTTAAAAATTTAGGAACCAAATTAAATCATTTAAAATAATTTAAGGACCAAATTGATAATGAAGCCTTCATTTAAAGAAAAAATATTTTATGGGCAAAACTAATTTTTTTTTATGGGAGCAAAAGATAAATTTTATTATATATCATGTAAAAAACGAAATCTTGTGGGGATAATTGACCTCACACTTAATAAGCTGGATCTGCCATTGGTAAGAACCTTCCAATCTAAATTGAATTTCAATTTAATTTTTTTGTTTTTATATTTTTTGAAATGTTCGAATTTTTTTATCTTGCTTACTTTGTCATCTTTGTATCTTATGATATACAATAGTTTTGGATTCTCTCAATTAAGATTGCGATATATGATTTTAATAGGTTCTTACTCACGATAAAAAATTTGTTGTTTGTTTAATTAATTATTTGATAAAGGAGGATTGTTTTGTGCTTATTTACCTTTTTACTAGTTCATAAATTGTTGAGGAATTCAAGGAAAAATGAATAACAGAAGTATGAAATAGTTTGGCCAAAATTTGGAATATACAATGCCATGTTTAGAAAAATATCAAATAAAAATATGCTTTTTTGTTTCATATTTAAGTAAAATTATGATTATAGTATTATAACTAACTAAACGACAATATTATTTTATTTCACACAAACAAAAGAATTTAATATAGAAAAAAAAAAGAATTATATATTAATAACTTAAATTTTTTTACATCATCATTTAATTAAAATTTACCATACATAATAAATTATTAATTTTTATAATAATTACTTTAAAATTATATTAACAGCTAATTATAATTAAATAATAATATAAAAGTGTTTTCGTATGTTACTGTATCACTGTTAAACTCTTTAATATCAACTTTAAAATAAATAATAATTACTGCTTTGAGATGGGAGATTGATGATATTATGGACTTGATTGATGAGATATGATATGTAAAATTATGATTATTGATTCCATGGCCTATTTTGCCTAAACAATAGCACTATCGGATCTTTCTCTATTGTTATGAATTTGCTTATGGATTTAGAGATATTTGAAACTTGACAATTTCGGTTGAATCAACTACAATTTCATAATCATTCGTAATTTGTACAGTGCACTTTTTATTGATCCACACTCAAACATACACGTGATATTGCTTATTGTATAGTGTTCACTATAGTCTAATGTTTCCATAATTCACTTAACATTATCCTAAATACTAAATACTGAATAACATATAAATAATATTCATATAGAACTTAATATGATCCTAAATATTAAATAATATATAAAAGCCTTATCCTACCTAGTAGGCCAACTACATTAATCAATTTGAGAGCATTGGATTCTCTCAAAAAACATAAAAATTATCTGAAGTAACCTTTGTAGTCCGTCATGCTGTTGTTGTTGATCGATTGCATTAATTCAAAGCAATAGTTTTAGATTGCTTTAAAACATCAATTCAGCTTACGCACTTTATGGTTTAAAAAAATAAAGATAGTAATTTTTAATTTAATGAATTTAATCGAGTTTTGAATGCTAGGTTATTGCATATTATTAAGGGACTGCATCAAGAAATTAAATACAATAGGATAGTCAAGTGCAACACTTGTTTGTTTCAAAAGCTCCTTAATCTTAACGAACTCAACCAATGAAAATTTAAATGCATGAATCCCTTTGACATTCTTTATTTTCTTGGCCTCATCGGGTCCATTGTTTTGGTCTAAGTTTTCCAAATGACCATTTTCTTCTGTAATTTAATTTTCACATGTAGAATTTTGCTCTTATTTGGATACCACTTTGTTCTCCTTATTAACCTCAACATTTTCACATTTCTGCACTGAATTGAATGTTCACTGTTCACTAGTTGTCCTTTTGAAAAGGTTGACATAGAGTCATCAAAATATTGTCTTGACCTTGAAGAGGGAATTGATGTTGAAAATGATTTTGTGACCGATGACTCTAATGATATCTTTTCAAACTCAAACCAAGAATTATAATCTTCTTTGGTGATTTTACCATGTTTCCATGTTGGTTTCAAAAGCTCCTTAACAAAATCAACCAATAAAAATTTAAATGCATGAATCCCCTTCACATCCTTTATTTTCTTGGCCTCGTTAGGTCCACTATATTTGTTCAAGTTTTCCAAATGACCAATCTCCTTTGTAATTTTATTTTCTCATGGAGTACATTGTTTTTCTTCGGCTACCACTTTGTTCTCTTTATTACCCTCAACATTTTCACATTTCTACAACTAAATTGAATGTTCACAAGTTGTTCTTATGAAAAAGCTAACTTAGAGTCATCAAAATACTATCCTATCTTAGGTAACAATGATTAAATTTCTACTGTATTTTTGGAATATTTTTACTTGGAGAAAATACACGGGACACCCGATTTGTGTTAGCATACTTTTACTCCCTACTAATACATCTTGGATCATGCTACTTTTGGAATCTAGCAACATGATTTGGCTTGAGAATGTTCTGGAAACATTCTAATGAAATACTTGTCCCAAAAAATATGATTCAAGATGTAACAGAGGGAACCAAAGAATCTTAATGCAAATGGGATGTCCCTTGCCTTTTCTCCAAGTAAAAATATTCCAAGAATTATGGTAGAAATTTAATCATTGTTACCTAAGATAGGTCAGTATTTTGATGACTCTAAGTTAGCTTTTTCAGAAGAAAAACTTGTGAAGAGTGAACATTTAATTTAGTTGTAGAAATATGAAAATGTTGAGGGTAATAAAGAGAACAAAGTGGTAGCCAAAGAAAAACAAAGTTCTCCATGCGAAAGTAAAATTACAAAAGAGAATGGTCATTTGGAAAACTTGGACAAATACATTGGACCCAATGAGACCAATAAAATAAAGGATGTGAAGGGTATGCATGCATTTAAATTTTCATTGGTTGAATTTGTTAAGGAGCTTTTGAAACCAACATGGAAACATGGTAAAATCACAAAAGAAGAGTATAATTCTTGGTTTGAGTTTGAAAAGATATCATCAAAGTCATCGTTCACAATATCATTTTGCACATCAATTCCTTCTTCAAATTCCATGAGCTGTTGGCAATCGTCTTCTTCATTCCTCTCCTTCTCAACCAAATCATCTTTTAAATTTAAGTGCATAGTAAAAAGTATCTTTAAAATAATAGTAAAATTACCTTATAAATGGTATATTCAATTATTAGTGTGAATTTCTTGTACTATTCTATATTTTCATCAAGATAGAAATTGAATAGATGTTATTGGTATTTAATATTCAAATAGTCAATATGTAACACCCCATGTTTCAAGTACTAGGAATATACCATAAGGAGAATTCTTATTAGAACGCTTTTGTTATACTATATGTAAAAAAATTATATTATTATTTGTTTTGTCCTAAGCATGTGTTGTAATAGAATGTGTGTTCCTATACGCGAGTGTATTTTGTGTATATTCTTGTTATTATTATTGTTGTTGACGTTGTTGTTGTCGTTATTATATTATATTATATTTGGTGTTAGATGAGTATTAGATTAACTTCTTATAGTTAGAATGCTTAAAAAGTTTTCCAAGTCTAGTTAGTTTTATGATGACAACCGTAGAGAGAAAATGTTGTATCTTGAGTTCTAGTTGCTCGTTCAACGTGTTGTTTGCGTCATTGGAAAACTTGCTGAAAAAGCTACAATTCATCCATACACCTTGTAAACGAAAATAGGCTTCTATCTTAGAGAAACTCGTCTCCAAAGTAGACCACTTGTTCATGAAAAACACATTAAATCCCACATTGGACAAAATAATATCATGAATCCCTTTCTTCCCCTATATATGGAGGAGACCACCAAGCCTTATGAGCACCAAAGAATAAAACGGGTTTAACATTAAGTGCAGAGCCCTCATAGTTAATATTTTTATCTTCCTCTTAGAGTTTTGAAACTCGGGGCATATATCCTTCCTAAGCTATTTTATTTTTTAGCTTTTGGAGTAAGTATTTTATCTTATCTTAGGAACTAGATATCTTATCTTAGTTTAGGAGAATGATATGAAAACCAAGAGATGTGAAGAGAGTAATCAGAAACATGATATTAATGTGAAAAATGAGTTACAAATATGACCTAACTAGACTTAGGTGTCTTCATAAGAAATGTATTCCTATAGTTTAGCTAACAACTGGCATTGGTGTCATGTAATTTGGACTTTTGGAACACTATGTATAGAACAATTAGTAAGCAAAGGTCAAGCTGTCAAGATTATGCAATCAGTTTGTATTCTTGATAATTTTAAGCATAGTATTCGATTTAAATAGCTTTTGAGGTAACATAGAAGTTGTATATAATTGTCTTATCTTTCATAAAAGATAGGAATAAGCTTTATTGAGTTAGTATAACTCCAGATATATCATGTACATCATATAGAGGTCATAGGAGCATAAAAGTAAATAAAGGAGGTAATATCCCTAGAACTTAAGAAATGATATATGAACTATCAATGTTAATAGATAATTGATATAATAGGAAAATGATATAAAATTTGGATGGATTGAATAATGTACTACTTAGTCAAGTGTGCTTAAGCATGCTTGTGATTGAATTATGTTTATTTTGTCTATGAACATGATTTCATGTATATTGACATGAGTGTGACATGTAATGTATGATTCTTATGTGTATGAAATGTGGATTACATGGTACATGAGTAAGATTTGAAATTTTTAGAGAACCTAGTCCATGTGGAATAGGATTCTCCATGTGATGTGATAAGTGAAACCATGTGCATCCTCTATGTTCATGCATTTATAAATGTGCATGTTTTTGAGACGAGGGATGTGGTCAAGCTTAACCGGGGAGGGGATGGACTAGTTAAAGTATGACTTTGTCCTTGGTGGCTATCCAGTTAGAAATCTTTATGTGTATCATGTTGATCCCATGGGTTGGAGTATCCTTGCAAGACTAGGTAACCTTGATGTGTCGCCAACAATCTTGTCTTGGTGAAAGTGTACTAATGGAATCATGTGGGTTTGTTACTACATGTCTTCCTGAGCTTATTTCACAAATGTTTTTCTTGAATTAATTGCATATGAGAAAAGATAAATCAACATTGCATTGCATATGTGGCATTTTTGTGAATTGTCTAACTTCTGTGGTTTATGAAGTGGATGCCATGTGTGGCTTCTGTTGTACTTATGTTATGTGTAAATGATTCTATCCATAGTTTTAATAATGTATATATCTATAAGTTAAACTGTTGTAGTGACTTGTAATGGGATGGGATGTAGCTCTTTAAGGGTATGATGAGGCATATATCTAGAATGACACTAATATATGTATTGGCTATAGCAAATATTCTCTTTGAGCATAGATTGAGGTAAGGTGAATGTTTGGGAGTAAAATTCGAGTAAGGAAATGGGAGTTACTGCTAGAGAGAGATAATTGTGAAATTAAGTAACTTACTTTTTAAAGAATGAATCTCAAGTTATTAGCGAAGAAGAACAAGTGTAGTAAGTGATTACAAGGGATAAGTAAGAGGAAACTATTTATGATTTAAGGATGTAGACCCAACCTTAGAAATGATAGGGTTTGATAAAGACCCAGTGAGAGTCAAGCCATGAAAGACAAATGATTGGGTTGTTCTAGTAGAGGAGTCCAACCCAATCCTAAAGTCCCTTGAACACTCACTGAGACATTATGTCAC
Source organism: Glycine latifolia (assembly GCA_013407115.1). Taxonomy (NCBI): domain Eukaryota; kingdom Viridiplantae; phylum Streptophyta; class Magnoliopsida; order Fabales; family Fabaceae; genus Glycine; species Glycine latifolia. The sequence goes on from QARZ01000495.1 coordinate 21,203, forward strand.
ACCCCTTTAAATTTCCTTCTTTTCGAGAAACATGTGATGGCATTTTTTGTGGAGCATGGAGCCTTGTGTGAAAGATATAACTTAGTTATTTTATTATTTATGTATATTTCTTATATGTTGTATGATGTGAATGGAATAAGAAATAATTTGTATTTATTTTACATATGGATTCAAGTTGCAAATTATATGTTAGCTTCCACATGATAACTTTGTATAAATGTTTTTAATTTTCACATTCTAGAAAAATAAGCATAATTAATGTTATATCCTTAGGGTGTTACATCAAATGGTATAAGATCACACCTCTCTTCTAGTATGGTGTGGTTTGAGGACGAACTAGGTGAAAGCTGGTGGGCATGTAACACCCCCACAAATCACATCGAAAAGAAAGGGATCCAGAAACTGTGTAGGTGCGAGACTGTATAGTTGATGATGACTTAAAGAAATTAATTGGTACTACCTATACTAACAATATGCATCTACTTTTTGACAGCCATCAGTTAAGAACACCATGATTAACCATGCTTGGCTTGTAGCAATTATGGGATGGTGACTTTCTAGAAAGTTTCCTGGGAAGCATGAGTTGAAACACACTAAAAGGGGGGTTGAATAGTGTGTATATAAAAGATAAAGGCTTTTTGCGATAACAAGAATTATATGGATAATACTATGTTAAACATTGGTCGTCCACTAAGGATAAAAAGAATATGTAGTGAAAAATAGAGTGGTTGTCCAGTGACAAATAAATGGTTCTTAAAATAGTTTTCTAAATAAGAACGTGGTGTAAAGTGAAGTTAGAAAATATAATAAGAATACTCAATAAAACTTTATTGAGAGAAGTAGAAACATTTGGTTTATACCTGTTCGCTTAACCTGAGCTACATTCAGTTCTTCTTTACTCACTAGTAAAGGGTTCCACTAATCAAAATTGATTACAAAACAAGTATTCTAATCCGCCACTTCTTGCTTTACAAGTATTCTTAACACCACTTCTAGTATCTTCTTAGACTCCCCCCTAAATCTAAGTACCCAAGTATTTTTTTAACACTAAGCCTTTCTTGGCTTTCACAAACAAATTTTTGAATGAATACAAATATTCTTAACACTCAAAGAGTGAATAAACAGTTAAGCACAAATGCAGAACTACTTTGCTTCACAAAGAATAAAGCAATGTATATCGTCAAGTGTTTTTAGCAGAGTTTTGCTTCAAGTATTTTTCTTGCGCTATTGTTGAATCTTTTTCTCATTTTTTGTTAGTTGCTTCATTGAAGGAGGCATCCTTTTATAGACTTCAGTGAAGTATCGTTATGGGATCTGCATAGTTATCTTCATTTAGAGAGACATCCTTTTATAGACTTCTATGAAGTATTATGTTGTCTCACACAGAGAAATGAGGCGATGTGTCAAGCTCTGAATGGCGAGGATTTTATACGAAGTAGAGACAACACCATGTACTTTTTGTTTGCTTTGAAAGCAACATCAAGGGAATATTCCATGGAAGCCTTTTATTCTCTTATATATTGTCTTTATCTTAAATCCAAACATTAGCTACTCAAATGTAAGAGAGGAAAATAGAATATGAATAAAATAATACATGTGAGATTCCCTTTTTTGTGATACTCAGGCTTTAATAATGGACGCACGAGTTTACCTTATAACAATGTGTTACATTGATATGCACAAGAGTGAACACTCACTGAATATAGCGTGTTGGACACTTGGTTAAAATAGAGCATACTATCTATAGATATGGATGATATTTAATATTGTAAATTCCTTTAACATAGTAATCTTGTCCACTTGTCAAAACTCATTAGAATATCAATAATTTATACTTATTGTTATACATCAAAATCTAAGTTGGATGAGACGCATGGTCATCCAAACCTAATAATCTCCCCATTTTTGATGATGATAAATAGTATAAATTTTGATTAACAATAGATAGAGTTATAAGAGAAAATGTTATGCAGTTAAACTCCCCCTGAGTTCAAGCATGGCATGAAAATGACATATATTAAATATAATGAATATAGCAGCGGAATATAATAGATAACACATAAAGAAGAAAATGTATGGAAATACTTCAAGACTGATTTTATTATAAAAAAAATTTCCATTATAATCAAAATTCCTATTTCTTCATTTTTTGTCATAAGGAAAAATGGGTTTGAAGATACAAAAGTTGAAGAACATCATCGCAATCTTGAGATAGCAGTGTTGGTGGTATCAGAGCCAAGGGTTGTGGTAGAGGTTCAAGAGAAGCAGGTAGGAAGGTGTTGTGGTAGAGGTTCATCAACAATGATCTTGGAATCCTAGTCCATCTTGGAGCCATCTTTGTGAAGCACACTCTTGTTCAGAATGTTGGCCCATGTTTTTGCCTTCTCACGCATCAGGTTGTAGATGATGGTCTTCTGATCACTAGCATGAACTGTCTCAATAGAGAGCTCTGGTGACATGGGAGTCATAAACTTCCTCTTGGATTAAGCCATTTAGAAATACATTCTTTACATCCATTTGATAAAGCTTCATATTGCTATAAGGTGCAAATGAAAGTAAAATGCGTATTACTTCTAAATGTGCAACAGGTGCAAAGGTTTATGAGTAGTCTATACCTTTGTGTTTGAGTAACCTTTAGAAACTAACCTTGCCTTGTTTCTCACAGCCTTACCATATTTGTCTAGTTTGTTGCAAAATACCCATTTTTCCCCAACTGCCCTATTTCTTTTTGGTAGTTCGATGAGCTTCTAGACATCATTCTTTTGAAATTGATCGAAATCTTCTTTCTTCACTTTCACACAGTTGTGATTTTGCATGGCCTCCTCAATGTGGTTGGGCTTCATCTTAGAGATTAATGCTATGTGCCCATGTGTTCTTAATGTAGATCTAGTGATTATGGAGCTATCGTGCAATTGTAAATCTTCTAAAGACTCATCTAGCTCAGATAATTCTTTATCAGGCATATATTCGTTAAATCTCATGTGGATAGCTTCTTCTACAACTAAAGTTCTTGAGTTATAGACTCTGAATGCCTTCGAAGTTTCAAAGTATCCAAGAAATATTCCACAGTCACTTTTCGAGTCAAATTTTCCCAGCCTATCTTTTGTGTTGAGAATGAAATACTTGCACCCAAATGGATGAAACACATGATATTTTGTTTTGAAGGTAACACATAGATTTCATTGCTTCAGCCCAGAAGTGCTTAAGGGTTGAGTTATCATTTAGCATGGTTCTAGCCATCTCTTGGAGAGATTTGTTCTTTCTTTCAACTAGTTCATTTTGTTAAGGAGTTCTTGGTGTTGAAAAATTGTGAAGAATTCCATTTTCTTCACAGAACAGGTGAAACCTTTCATTTTAAAACTCACCCCCATGGTCACTTCTAATTGAAGTAATGTATACTCCTTTTGTTTTGAACTCATTTATAGAATTTAAAGAAGACATCAAAAGATTCAATCTTGTTGTTTAGGAACATCACCCATATCTATCTAGAGTATTTGTCCACTATGACAAGTCTATACCTCTTACCATTGGTGGACTCAATTCTGGTAGGACTAAACAAATCAAGATGTAATAGGGTGAGGGGTCTAAAGGTGGGAACAATGTTTTTACTGGTAAAAGAGTTTTTAAATTTGTTTTCCTTTTTGACATGCTTCACAAAGTAAATCATCTTTATATGACATACTTGGTAAACCTCTTACGATGTTGTTTTTATGTAGTTTGGAGATTAACCTCCAACTTGCATAGCCAAGTTTTCTATGCCATAACCAGTGACTTTCTTCGATGAAAAGTAAACATGACACCTGTTGATTTGAGAGTTCCCCCAGTTTTATCTTGTAGATGTTTCCTTTTCTCTTTGCAAAGAATAAGAGAGACCTATCCTTACACAGGACGACACACTCATCCTTGTTAAAGGATACACCAGATCCATTGTCACATAATTGACTTATGCTCAGTAGATTTTTTTTAAGACCTTCAACACATAAAACATTATCAAAAGAGGGATAAAGGTGAATAACTATCTTATGTATGCCAGTTATTCTGCCTTTTTTATTTCCTCCAAAAGTGACTTTTCCACCACGATAGGGAGTCAGACATTGGAACATAGACTTTTCTCTCATCATGTGTTACGAGCAGCCACTATCTATGTACCATGACAAGTATCTATCACCTTCTATAAAGGATATCTATAATAGGAAAAATTATTTTCTTAGGTACCAAAATCTTTTTGGGTCCTTTTGTGTTAGCCTTGAAGGGACTGAGTGAACCTTTCTTAGGACGATCCTTGCATCTGGACATCATGTGTCTAGTTTTTCCAGAGAAATAACATACAACTGTATCTTCATCATGGACATATATTTTCCCCTCATATCAATTTCTAGACTTGTCAGTAGAACTTCTACAGTATCCTAATAACTTGTTAAGATTGTCTACTCCATTAACAAACTTGGATAATGTAGTCTTTGAGGTTCTTATTTCCTCACGAAGTTTTACAACATCTTGTGGTTGACCTTTAAGGTCTTGTTACTTCAAAAGCTCATGTTTTAGAAAACTTGTAAATTTCTCGTGTTCTTCACATTCCACCCAAAGGTTGTTTTCTCATTTTGAGTTCATCATAATCTATTTGTGGTTGTGCACACTCTCTCCAAAGGTCATATCTTTCTTCTTTTTGATGATTGCGAAGTTAACTATGTTCCTTCAGATCCTTTTGAAGATCTTTCAGTTTGTTTACTAACTCTTGAAATCTCTTAAAAAGGTTAGTTTTTCGCTGGGATTTGTCTATATCTCAAAGCATAACTTAGAATATTTTTCTTTAAGAGTTACGCAAGCTTTACATGCTTGAGCTAACTCATCTAGTGAACCATCTACTTGATCCTAAAGGGTCTCGAGATTTAAATGATATTTGGATAGATTTTTGAAATCTCTTTGTAGGTTTTTATAAGCTTTTGAGAGAATCGATGATTTAGATAAAAGTTCATGATAAGCTTTTCTAGGAGACTTAGGGTCACTGAAATTTACCTCATTGTTTTGGTATGATTCAGATCCTTCACAAGTTGTGTTTGCCATCAAGCATATGTTTCCTTCTTAATCATCTTCATCAGATGAGGTGTTGTCCAGGTCTTCCCACATGCTCAAAAGCCCTTTCTTTTCTTAGTCTTAAAGAATTTCTTATCTTGGCCTTTCTCCAAAGTTGGACATTCTGACTTAAAGTGTCTAGGCTTTTTGTACTCTTAGCAGACTATAGAGCTTTTGTCTTTGTCCTACTTGTCTCGTGCATTCTTCTTGAAGACCTTCCCCACTTGGACCCACTTTTGTTTCTCCACATCTTATGGATTTTACAAAGATAAAGGCGAGTTCATCTTCACCCGAGTCCTCTTCAAATTCATCATCTTAGTGAATCTTTGACTTTAAGTGCTTTGGAGGAGCTTCTCCGAATTTGTTCTTTGAAGTATGACTCTTTCTTGCTCTTTTGACTATTGACAGCTAAATACTTTTCTCTTCTAAGACCTTTATATTGTTGGAGCTCTTGTTGATGAACCTTGAGGGTACCAAGAAGTTTCTCAAGAGACATAGTCTTAAGGTTTTTTGACACTCTCATCGTTGTTACGTGTGGTCTCCACTTCCTAGATAAACTTCTCAAAATTTTGTCAATGTGGTCATAATTATCATAAGCTCTACCTAAGGATCTTAGTTCATTAAGAATAGTTTGAAAACATCCGAATATACATTATATGTCTTCATTTTCTTTCATGGAAAAAAGTTCATACTTACGGGTGAGGAGACTAAGTTTTTTCCTCTTTTGCCTTTGAGGTTCCCTTGTATGCTACAGCCAGAGTGTTCCACATTTGTTTGACACCTAAGTTGTGTACCTTGGTCAACTTCTTTTTTGAAATAGCACAACATCACGTTCCTAGTCTTGAAACTTCAAGAAACACACTAAAACTGGGTTGCATAATGTGTATATAAAAGATAAAGCCTTTTTGAAATAACAAAATAATATGGATAATATTGTGTTAAACACTAGTCATCCAGTGAGGATAAAAAGAATATGTAGTGAAGAATAGAGTGGTCGTCCAATGATAGATAAACGATTCTCAAAATAATTTTTCAAATAAACACTTGGTTTAAAGTGATGTTAGAAAATATAAAAAGAATACTTAAAACTTTATTGAGAGAAGTAGAAACACTTGGTCTATACTGGTTCGCTCAACTCTAGCTATGTCTAGTTCTCTTTTAATCACTAGTAAAGGGTTCCACTAATCAAAATTGATTAGAAAAAAAGTATTCTAACCTTCCATTCCCGTCTTTACAAGTATTCTTAACACTACTTTTGGTATCTTCTTAGACTCCCCTGCATCTAAGAACCCAAGTAATTTTTAACACTAAGCAACTCTTGGCTTTCACAAACAAATGTTTGAATGACTACAAGTATTTTTAACACTCAAAGAGTGAATATACAGTTAAGCACACATAAAGAACTACTTTGCTTCGCAAAGAATAAAACAGTCTATACCCTCTAGTGTTTTTAGTAGAGTTTCACTTTATGTATTTTTCTTGTGCTCTTGATCTATCTTTTTCTTATTTTTCATCAGTTGTTTCATTGAGGTAGACATCATTTTATAGACTTAAGTGAAGTATTCATTATGGGGTCTACGTTATGATCTTGAAAGGATTGTTGTCTCACATAGAGGAATGAGGCGACATGTCAAGCTCTGAATGGCGTGGATTTTATACAGAGTACAGGCAACAGAATGAGCTTTTTGTCTGCTTTGAAGTGATCTTCAAGGGAATATTCCACATAAGCCTTCTATTCTCTTCTATTTTGTCATTTTATTAAATTCAAACATTAGTCAATGTAAGAGAGGCAAATAAAATTTGTATCAAATAAATAGAATTTGATACCTAGTCTTTATAACGGGATGAACGAGTTTACCTCATAATAGTGTGTTGCACTGATATGCACAAGTGTGGATTCTCACTGAATATAGCATTTTGGACACTAGGTTAAAATAAAGCATACTCTCTATAGCTATGGAAGATCTTCAATGTTGTAAATTCCATTAGCATAGTAATCCTGTGCACTTGTCAAAACTCATTAGAATATCAATAATTTATGCTCATTGTTATACATCAAAATCTAAGGTGGATGAGACATATGGTCATTTAGACCTAACATGAGTGAGGAAAAAATGTAACACCCTGAAATTTTATAAGTAGAAAGATATTTGTGTTAATTAATTGTTTAATATAAATCCTGAAATATGTTAAAGTGTTTTGCATGGGTGTTTATGTGTAAAAGGTAAAAGTCAAATTTTATGGCTGAGATAAGCTATCTGTACACGCATAGTAAAAATAATGGTCGCTGAGATAGCTGGCTGATTCAAATTGTTGGTAACTTGCCTCAGTGCTTCCTCTATAAATAGCAGTGCATGAAACGGAAGCACGATTCACTCTCACTTCTGTGTGTGTTTATCTTCTTTTCTCTCTCTAAACTCTTTGCACCAGAAATCTCTCTCTTCTTCCATCTTTTGTACCACTAAAACTCTTGAGAAACCACTGTAGCAGCGACAAAAAATCCTCTCTATTAAAAAGAATTCGTGAACGAAGCTTAAACTTTTCATTCTTGGTCGCTGTGAGAACGAGTGTTCAAACAAAACACACGTTAGATTGAAAGAAAAGAATCCTTGTTGAGGTAAGGGGAGTTTATTGTGTTAATAATGATTTTTGATATCATGGTTGAGTTAAAGTGTGTATCTGTTGTTTAATATGCTGTGTAAAATATATTGATGATGTCTGTAAATGGTGTGAGGAAGACGACTATCGGGTTGGGTAAGTCGGGTGGAGTATGTTATATGTATATATATTAAAACGCTGTTGTGTTGTGATGTCAGCTACCGGGAAAGGTTGGCCGAGTTGCATGTGTCAAACCTTTGTTTGTGACGTTGACTACTGGGAAGGGTTGACCGAGTTGCATGTGTCAAACCTTTGTGTGATGTCGGCTGCCGGGAAGGATTGGCCGAGTTGCATGTGTCAAATCGTTGTGTGATGTTAGTTATCAAGAACGATTGGCCGAGTTGCATGTGTCAAACCTTTGTTTGTGACGTCGGCTGCCGGGAAGGGTTGGCCGAGTTGCATGTGTCAAACCTTTATTCATGACGTTGGCTATCGAGATGGGAATGTCAAATTGAACGGTTTACGTACCATGCATGTGTGCATGAAGGACGTAACTTAGTAGTCGTTGGTGAACATCCATATTCAGGTTTCTTTACCCGGGGTTGTTCTCCTAAGAGCTGCTAGGGATCGCTACTTTTTCTTTAGATATACCGGGTTCCTTACCCGGGGTGGCCCATTAGAGCTACCGAGCTCAAGTTACTTCATGAGAGGAAGAGAAAGAGCTATCGGGTTCCTACTCGGCAGAGCTCATACCTGTTTCCTTGTGAATTACTGGGCTTCCTTACCCAGACAACCGTGTGCCATCTTCCGACCTTGTTTGGATTATTACATCAGTTGTTATGGCTAGGTGCCAATCCGGACATCTAATACTGTACCCCTTTTCACTTGTTTGTAGTGTTTATGAATGATGTATGTGAACGTTGAGATTGACCATTGTATTGGCTTGAGTTATTAAATGCATTGATACCATGGGGAGTATATGGCATTATCCTAACTAGGATGAGTTAACCCAGGCAGGGCCATACCTTGATGGTACCCATGGTAATCTAAATGCATTTGGATATACATAAAATACCCACAGAGGTGTATGGCATTACCCTAACTGGGATGAGTTGATCCTGGGGACAGGTCATACATTGATGGTGCTATGGTGATATTTTGTGTGTTGACGTGAGATGTCGAGACCAGGTGCCCTGTATAATGACCCTGCGATAATCCAGGTTCGTATGAACGGGTTGTGCTCTGTTTGCTCTCTGTTGTGCTCTGTGTTTTCTGCTACTTTTTTTTGCCAACCAATAATTCATAAAAGTTACTAATTGAAAGGAGAAAACTAACTCAGGGGGAGCTAGCTAATTTGGTGTTAATAAATGATTTATGCTAATGCAAATGCAAGCTTAAACTCTTGACACTTGTTCTTGGCAAAAGGATGATTTGTTTTTCAGGATTATCAAAGTTCAAGACTCTCACCTTGCTTATTCTCAAAGACACTCCAAACTTAAACAGATGATCAATCAATATTTGGCATGTTCAAAGCCAAAAAGGGGGGAGATTGTTGGAAATAGGGGGAGCATCTTGAGGCTTGAAGCTTAGCAATTGAAGAAATATTTTGAGCTTTTTCACATGCCTTGGAATGCCTTGGAAGAATGTAAATCCATAAAGTGTGTAGAGTAGTCAATCTGTTGATCCTTGCATTGCATGCATCTAATCATTCATGTGCCTAAATGTTTTCATGAAGAATTGAAGCAACCTTTGATAAAAGAACCAAAGTTTTTTGGAAAAATGTAAATGCCACTGGTTTAATCGATTACATAGTAAGATAATTGATTATTTGCTTCATTTTCAAATCTGAAAAAGCTTTGAAGAACAATTTAATTGATTACCATTTATTTTAATTGATTACATAGTGTTAAAAGAAAGTCATGCTTCACTTCTTTAATCGATTACCACTTATTGTAATCGATTACACAAGGTTCTTAGAAAAGCTTGTTGCACTGCTTTAATCGATTACCATTTATTGTAATTGATTACACAAGGCTGTTCTGAAATGCTGTGCTACTAGTTTAATCGATTATTTGCTTCGTGATTCAAACCCAGAAAACTTATGAACATTTTAATCGATTAAAATGGCAATTTAATCTATTACATAAGGCATTTTAATCGACTATTGGAAGCGTTAAATCGATTATAGTTAGTTATAAAGTTGTGTTATAAATAGAAGTGAGGCTTGTTTTGTTTTGCAACCAGTGATATTCGAATTTCTGATTACATACAAGCCTTCACAAAGATTAAAAGTGTTTTTCTGAGTATGCAAACCTCTTGTCCCTCTTTTTAATCTTCATGGGTGTTTAAATAATTTCTTGGGCAAGAGTTTCACAAGAACAATAGGAGAGCATGTTCTGATTTGCTTTTGATCATTCAATCCTGATTGGTAACTCATGCATTCATTGTTATTGGATCAACAGGTTGTTTCTCTCCATTCTTTTTGGGTATAAATTTGTTTTGCAATTTTTGTTAATTGGAGTTGCTGTAAATTTGTTCTTGAGGCTTGCACTAGAGTAGTGTTCTCTAGGGAAGAACAGAGTAGTGTTCTTTGGTTCTTGTTGATAAGGTGTCTAATAGTGTTTTAGATTTCCTTTCTTTATCTAGGGTTGATAAAGAGTAAATGTAATCAAGCTTGTAAGAACTGAAATTTATAATAGTGAAACTCTAATCTAGTGTTGATTAGAAGAAACTGGATGTAGCTTCTCTTGACAAGTGAACCAGTATAAATTCTTGTGTTGATTCTCTGTTCTTAAATCTCTATTGGCTATCTTGTTCATTAGTTCTTGGTATTCTTATCATTACTCAACAAGTTATGTTTTGAACCATTGAGATTCTGAGCTAAGTAAATTAATTGAATAAAAGCTTTCTTGGTTTTAAAGTGATTAAAATCATAACTCTGATTTTGAAAACAAAATTTGAAAAGACCAATTTTTAACCAATTCACCCCCCCTCTTGGTTATTGTGGGTATTCCTTTTCTTTTCAGTTGGGAGGAACCTTGGACTTGTGAAGTACCAAGGCAGGAATTCGGATGAGGTTGGAGTAGGTTGTTTGAGGTCAGAATAGGTTGGATTAGGTCGGATGAGGTCAGAGGAGGAGGGAACATTGGACGTACTATAGTACCAAGGACGGGTTATTTGCAATCGATTACATAAGTATTTGCAAGCGATTAAAACAGTCAGTACTTGCTGTTAACCCAGAGTTAGCCTTTTTACACGTGTTGACTCCCTGGTGGTTGTTTTGACACGGGAAGGCTCTCCTGCTATTTTATGATGCGTGTTAACGTACAGACTATATAAGATATCCACAAGTGAGATATTTCAGTAGTAACCTTATTTCCACCGTCTTTGCTAAAACACTTTCTCTCTCTTATTCCATATTTCTTCCATTGATAAAGTGAGAAAAGCTTCCTAGATAACCATTCCTTGACCTACACACCTTCACGTCTAATGTAGGGATTGAAGAGAATCACCACATAAACTAGTTTCCACCATTTGTTAGTTGTAAAAACCATCCGGCGAGGAGATCATTTCTTCAAGGGAAAGTTAAAGTTTCAACCTTTAAGAGTTAGAAGGCACGTTAAGGACATCCAAGCTTGGAGAAGCTATTCTTTAGCCTTCCTTGTGGTTTTTAAGGTAAGATATGTAAGTTTCACCGTATCGTTTGAGTTGGTTATAAGAGGAAAAATGATCCATATGAGTTAGGGTTGGTTTTGGGTGTTAGTTCTTTAGAAAAATATGCTTAGGAGGTTGTTGTGATGAAGGGTCAACCTTGAGAGCTAACTTTTCTGGGTTCTGGGTATTTTCCTAAGATAGACCTTTATGGGGTTTACAAGTCAATGGTTAGTTGGTTACGCTTGAGATCTGGAAAAGAACTCCTGTCATGAAACGGTTGAGAACCGTTCTTGATATCTTTCTTGCCTGGTGTAGGGCTTGACAAAGAAGATATCGGTGGTTGGAAACATGTGGCTGAGAGGATTGGTGCTGGAATCAGAGAAGGTAAGCTCTCTGTTCTTGGGAGTTGGTTCTCTTAATTGTTTTCCACCATACTCCTGGGTAGTTATGGTTATTGTATAATGCAGTGCGTGTATTTAAATTGTGTGTTAATGCTTTTTGATTGAAACATACATGTAAATGATTTGCACTATGATGTTTGTATTGTGATTGAGGAAGTCCTCTGGTCAGGGAAGCAGCCCATATATAAGAGTGTAAGACTCATTCGGGATGAGCTTCTCGAGAATTCATATTCGTCCGAGTGCATGAGATGTGCACGATTTATATACATTTGTGCATGAGATGTGCACTGGTGAACTTGTATATCTGTGCTGGAATGGCATGTTGGTGTGTTTATGTACATGTGATGTTTATGAAAGCCAGGATGGCTATGCTTTTATTTATTTTAAAAGGCCGAGATAGCTATACTGTTGTTTTTATGAAAAGGCCGAGTTGGCTATGTTATTTGTAATACCAATATAAATGCTATGTAGTGTGGAAGTGAACTAGGGGGAGATGAGTCTCCACGAACCCAAAGTTTATTGAGATTGTATCTCACCTCGGTTGGAGATTATATTTTATTGCAGATGATAGCCAAAGAGCGGAGGACGAGGTCCGGGGTAAGAGATCCGAGTAGGGGTTGTTCGGTGGATCTCAATTGACAGGCTGGGTAGACCGAGGCCGAGATGTCTACTAATTGAGGATCCCGAACAGGAGGCCGAGGCCGGGTTATGGATGCGGTTTTGGGATGCGGTCTTTTGCGAGTATGTTGACTCAATTTTGTTGTGTATTTGTAACCCGGTATGGGTTTATTTTTTTATGATGTACCTTTTGGAATAGGACCCGGGTGTCGGGATGTATAAAAATTCCATACATAATGTTTTAGTGATATTGTATGACGTAGATGACATCTTATTATTTTATGCTTTCGTGTTTACTTAATTAACGCTAAGTATTGTTGCGCTTAAAACCATAATATAATGTTAATGAACCGGATGCATACGGGGTCGTTACATTTTATGGTATCAGAGCAGTTTGTCCTAGGGAAGCATTATGTATGGAAGTTTGTGTGAGACCATATTTTCTATGTCGTAGGGTTCAGTATGAGTATTGGATGTGTGTTTAATAAGTGCGGGCCTGATCAACTCACTCTTGGTATGACATGTGTAGTATCATGGTGAGAACAGAAACGACGCTAAGAGAGAGGATGATGAGGTACAACTGGCCCTGTAGTGGTCACCTTGGCAGCTATGCAGCAAGAGATGGCTACAAGCCGGCAGGCGAACGAGGCCTTGTTGAAGGCTAATGAGGACTTGATGGCAGAGTTGAGAACTCTGCAATGAGAGGATCGAGTACCCTCTTCACCACCTACCTTCGAGGGCGAAGGCAATCGTTACCAGGGTGGGGGCAGTCATCGTGATGATAGACCCAGCCACCAACGAGGAGACGGGTTGTCCCAGTTTGGTGTAGAAGAGGATGCAACAGTAAGAGGGAAAATGCTTATTACTTTTCGAAAGCATGACCCTCCAGCTTTCCATGGGGGATACAACCCCATTGTTGTCGCCAAGTGGTTGCAGACTTTAAAGAATATTTTCTTCGTGATGGAGTGTTCGAACCATCAACAACTTCTCTATGCAACGTATCTATTGTAGGGAGATGCACACGAGTGGTGGGTTACCACTTCGCAGCTATTGCGGGGCCAGGGTGGGGTTTGTTAGCTTCAAGTGTTTGAAGAATCAGAAGAAGACAAGAAGTGTTTTGGTATTTGATTAATGCCTAATCATTTGATGGCATTTGTAAAATTTCATTTTTGTTTAAAGCTTGGTTCATTAAGGGTATGATCTAATAATCCTTTGCAGCTATTAAATAAAACATACAAGCATGCATTCATTCTTAGGATTAGAATCACTTGATTATACACATTCATATAGAAATACAGTGATGAGTGTAAAACTTGCATAAAATGTTTTTCTACTGAAATAATCGATTACATAAGGGGTATAATCGATTACATAAGGCATCTGCATAATCCTGTTAAGACCTTGAACTGGTTTAATCGATTACCAAGTAATCGTAATCGATTAAATGTGCTTAGAGTACAAAATGCATCCTTCTGGCGTAATCGATTAACATAACAAATAATCGATTACCTCTGCTTGTGATTCAAACATATTGACCTGGCGTAATCGATTACATTAGTAAATAATCGATTACTTTGTTCGTTCATATTTTCCAGAAATGGTATGAACAGTTTAATCGATTAAATAATCGAATTAATCGATTACATGAGTTAAATTAATCGATTACATGAGCGAAATAATCGATTACAGTTTGTTATATCTGTTTTTTTTTATAAATAGACATACTTTGACTCTGAGTTTAAGAGACAGATTTCGAAAGCCATTATTTCACACAAGTGTGTTGATATTCTCTGAGTGCTAAAAAGCTTTTAAAAGAGTCATTTTGATTTGTGTTGTTCATATGGGTGAGAATCATGAAGTTTGAATAGAAGAAGGAAATGATTAGATATCATTCATGCATTAAAGGTTCAAAAAGATCATTCAAGAAGGCATTGCATTCATCACCAGGTTATCAATTTCGTTTGAAATCCTTTAATCTGCAAAAGGAAGTTAAGGTGATATCCTTCTTGAACCTCAAGCTTAACTCTTTGTTAATTTTAGTTTTGTATTTTACAGTTTGTGTTGTAATTTTCCATGTAACAAGTTAGAATTCTTTAAAGCATAACTAGATAGGGTTTTTAGTGGGGAGAACTGAGTGGTGTGCTCAGGTTCTAAGTCTTTAGATAAATCTTGGGGTTAGATTTAGAATTTTACCTAGGGTGGGTGAAAGAGACTTGACTGATTGCTTGTAAAGAACTGAATCTTGTTAGTGGAACTCTAATCTAGTTTGGATTAGAAGAGAACTGGATGTAGCCTCAAGTGGTTAGAGGTGAACCAGTATAAATTTGTGTGTAATTGTGTTTTGATTTACATTACATTCAATTGCTTGTGGTATTATTTTATGAATCAACTTATACTTTGTTACAGCACAAGAGTTAAGTGATTGGAATTGAAAAATTTGCTTGTGAAAAATGTTTTGATTTAAGATACGATCCAAAGTATTTCTTCCGCTGAGTTTAATTTTCAAGAAAGTTTTAAGAAAGTGTCAATAAACCAATTCACCCCCCCCCTCTTGGTTTATTAGATTAGGTATTCATTGTATTTACAGGGTTATCACCTGGTAGATGTTTGAGGCTCAGTTCCTGGATCGGTATTTTCCACGAGATGCTAGAGAGCAGAAACAGGCCGAGTTCAAGGGCCTGGTCTAGGGACGTATGTATGTTGCTGAGTACTTAGCCAAGTTTAATGAACTGGCTAAGTATGAGCATTTCTGGAGGGCGATGCCCGATGCCGAGGTGCTTGCTGCTAAGTTCCAGAGGGGACTTAGAGAGAATATAGAAGAGAAGATTGCCGGGAGTGGATCCCGGGATATGGGTAGCCTGGTGAGGCAATGTCCCCAGGTGGAAGACATGATAAAGAGGCGCAGTGACAGTCATCCTGCTTAATCTTTTAGACAAGAGGGGAGAAGAACTGGTAGTTCAGGCCAAGCCAGGACGGGTAAGGGCAAGGGCAAAGGATTGGGTGTGTCGTCCCTAGATGACCAGTTTAAAAAGGGGCCGGGTTATAAAAGAGTTGCATCAAGACCGAACCCACCTCCGAAGTGTACTACATGTGGGAGGAACCATTGGGAAAATTGCTCCACTGGTCAGTTTAATTGTTTTCGATGTGGGCAGCATGGTCACTTTGCTAGAGAATGTCCACAAAGAGATGACCGGGTTGTAGCTGCTCCCATCATTTTAGTAGCACCACCTTCAGGACGAATTTATACGATAGATGCTAAAGAAGTCGCCTGAGCTCCCGACTTGATCCGAGGTACGATTCTTATTGATAATTGTAATGTGAGAGTGTTATTTGATTTTGGAGCTACTCACTTCTTCATTGAGAATCGTGTTGCCGTAGGTCTGAAATTACAAATTCTCGGTTTGTTTCGTCCTATGGATGTTACCATTGCTTCTAAGGAGCAGTGCCGAGTTGATACTTACTACCTGGATTTCGGTTTAGTTTTGAGGGACGGGAATACAATGTCGGTCTGTATTGTCTTATGATGCCTAATCTTGAGATTGTCTTGGGCATGGATTGGTTAGCCGAGTATGGTGTCATGTTGGACTATTGCAATAAGAAGATAGTGGTATCGCCGGATAGAAACAGGCCAGATTCCACTTCATTTACCACAACCTTGCAAGTCGGCAAGGAGATGAAGAGAGGAGCCCGGGGTTATCTCTTATTGAGTTCAGTAGAAGAAAGGCCGGGATGGGGTCTGGCAGAGATCCCGGTTGTGAATGAGTTCATGGATGTGTTTCGTGAGGAAATCACATAGCTTCCTCCCGAGAGGGGAATTGATTTCTCCATTGATTTGATCCCGGGTGTAGGACCTATCTCTTTAGCTCCTTATCGTATGGCTCCTTTGGAGCTAAAGAAGTTGAAGGCGCAGCTTGAGGACTTGTTGTCCAAAGAATTTATCCGACCTAGTGTGTCGCCATGGGGAACGCCGATTATTTTTGTTAGGAAGAAGGATGAGAGTATGAGGCTATGTGTGGATTACAGGCAATTGAATAAGGTTACGATAAAGAACAAGTATCCTTTGCCTCGTATTGATGATTTATTAGACCTACTGAAG
Source organism: Glycine latifolia (assembly GCA_013407115.1). Taxonomy (NCBI): domain Eukaryota; kingdom Viridiplantae; phylum Streptophyta; class Magnoliopsida; order Fabales; family Fabaceae; genus Glycine; species Glycine latifolia. The sequence continues at coordinate 37,643 of QARZ01000495.1, forward strand.
GGAGCTTGTGTATTTTCTAAGATTGATCTGCGATCCGGGTACCATCAGATCCGGATTAAGCCAGAAGACATACCTAAGACTGCTTTCCGATCTTGGTATGGTCATTATGAATACCAGGTGATTCTGTTTGGTCTCACGAATGCTCCAGCTGTGTTCATGGATTATATGAATCAGGTTTTGAGACCTCACTTAGATCAGTTTATGGTGGTGTTTATTGATGACATACTGATTTATTCTAAGAGTAAGGAGGATTATGCCGAGCATCTCCGGGTTGTTCTTCAGACTTTGAGGAATGACCAACTTTATGCCAAGTTGTCAAAGTGTGAATTTTGGCTGACCGAGGTGAAGTTTCTTGGTCATGTGATCTCGGCAGCCGGGATAGCAGTTGATCCCGGTAAGATAGAAGCCGTAATGGATTGGGAAAGGCCCATGAATGTGTCCGAGATCCGAAGTTTCCTTGGATTGGCCAGGTACTACCGCAGGTTTATTCAAGGGTTTTCACATATGGTGTTGCCTTTAACCCAGCTTACCAGGAAGGGTAATCCATTCTCGTGGACTCATGAATGCGAGGAATGTTTCCTGAGGTTAAAAGAGAAGTTGACTACAGCTTCGGTATTGGTTCTTCCTGACCCTGAGGGAAATTTTGAAGTTTATTGTGATGCTTCCAAGCAGGGTTTGGGGTGTGTTTTGATGCAGGAAAGTAGAGTTGTTGCTTATGCTTCTCGGCAACTGAAGCCAAATGAGGAGAATTATTCTACGCATGATTTGGAGCTGGCAGCCATGATTTTCGCTTTAAAGATATGGAGGCACTACCTGTATGGTGCCAAGTTTGTGGTGTTCAACAACCACAAAAGTCTCAAGTATTTATTTGATCAAAAGGAGTTAAATATGAGACAAAGGAGATGGATGGAGTTTATCACGAATTATGATTGTGAGTTGAGGTACCATCCCGGAAAGGCCAATGTGGTGGCGGATGCTCTGAGCAGGAAGCACATGAGGATAGCGTGCATAGTGATGGAGAAATGCAAGTTGATAGAGAATTTTCGGGATATGCACCTGACTATTCTTAAAAGTGACTGGGGTCTTGAGTTGAGAGAGACCAACGTTGACAATGAGTTGATTATGAGAATCCGGGATGCCCAGAACCGGGATGAGGATGTGCAGTCCTTACCCGGGCAGAAGGACGTGTCTTGGGAGAATTCGGACATGGATTTTGTGGTTGGATTGCCGAGGACCCAACCCGGATATGATTCCATTTGGGTGGTTGTTGATAGGCTGACCAAGTCGGCTCATTTCTTACCTGTTCGGACTAATTACACTGCAGAAAGGTTGGCTCAGCTATACGTTAAAGAGATTATCTGACTTCATGGCGTCCTAGAAAGCATTGTCAGTGATAGAGATTCGAAGTTCACTTCAAGATTTTGGGGTGCTCTTCTAGAGGCTTTTGGGACCCAGTTGCGACTCAGCACAGCTTATCATCCACAAACGGACGGGCAGACTGAGAGAACTATCCCAACACTAGAGGACATGCTAAGAGCTTGTGCTCTAGAGCAGGGAACGGGCTGGGATAAATACCTACCTCCAGTGGAGTTCTCATATAACAACAGCTTCCATGCAAGTTTGGGTATGGCACCCTATGAAGCGTTGTATGGTTGAAAGTGCTGGACTCCTACTTGCTAGACTGAAGTAGGAGATAGACAACTTCTTGGACCCGAGATGGTTCAGAATACTTTTGAGCAAATCTGCATAATCAAAGACAAGTTGTTGCGGGCTCAGAACCGGCAGAAGAGCTATTACGATAGCAAACATCTCTCATTGCAGTTTGATGAGGGCGATCATGTGTTTGTGAGGTTATCGCCAGTGACGGGGGTTGGACGAGCATTGGGTGTAAGGAAGTTGAGTCCTAGATTCATTGGTCCTTATCAAATTCTTCAGAGAATAGGACCAGTGGCATATTTACTAGCCTTGCCTCCCCAATTGTCCGAGTTGCATGATGTTTTTCACGTATCTCAGTTGAGGAAATATGTGCCCGTATCTCAGTTGAGGAAATATGTGCCCGACCCTTCGCATGTGGTGGAACCTGATTCTGTTCAGATTAGAGAAAATCTGACTTGTCCTACCCGACCATCCCAGATTCTTGATAGGATGGAAAAGAAAATTCGAAGTAAGGCTATTCCCATAGTCAAGGTATTAGGGGAAGGGAGGACCTTGGAGGAAGTAACATGGGAGCGGGAACAGGAACTTATGTAGCTATACCCCGAGTTATTTGACAGGTGTGGATTGTAATTTTGGGTCAAAATTCTTGTAAAGGGGGGTGAATATAATGACCCTGCGATAATCCGGGTTCGTATGAATGGGTTGTTGGATAAGTAGGGGATGTGTTTTGGAACTCGGATAAGAAGGGGTGTGGATAGCACTTTTTCTTCAAATCCGGGATCGAGGTATGTGTTAGTATTATAGGAAGACCGGGTGATTGCCACGTAAGTGGTGTATATACCTAACACTTGGGAAAAAGCACTGATGTATAGAAATGAACTCGGACAAGGAAGGAAAGAGCGACCAGGTAGCTATCTCGATAGAGCTCGTATGTTCCTTCTCCTTGAGGGACCAGCTTGCGGTCTCGGTAGAGATCGTGTCTTCCTTTTCTTTGAGGTCTGAGTTGTGATCTCAGATAAGCTCGAGTGGTCTCGGATGTATTACCGAGTTGTAATCATGGATGAGCTCGAGTGATCTCGGATGAGCAACCAGGTATTTATCTCGGTTGAGCTCGGGTGAGCTCGTATGTGGTCGACTTGTAAGAGCTACCAGGTAGAGAAACCGGAAAAGCTCGCAACCCCTTTTTGATAGAGTTATCGGGTTAGTGATCCCGGAAGCGGTTGGGAGGAACCTTGGACTTGTGAAGTACCAAGGCAACGGATGAGGTTGGAGTAGGTCGTTTGAGGTCGGAATAGGTTGGATTAGGTCGGATGAGGTCGGAGGAGGAGGGAACATTGGACGTACTATAGTACCAAGGATGGGTTCTTTGCAATCGATTACATAAGTATTTGCAAGCGATTAAAACAGTCAGTACTTGTTGTTAACAAAGAGTTAGCCTTTTTACATGTGTTGACTCCTTGCTGGTTGTTTTGACGTGGGAAGGCTCTACTGCTATTTTATGATGCGTGTTAACGTACAGACTATATAAGATATCCATAAGTGAGATATTTCAGTAGTAACCTTATTTCCACCGTCTTTGCTAAAACACTTTCTCTCTCTTATTCCATATTTCCTCCATTGATAAAGTGATGAAAGCTTCCTAGATAACCATTCCTTGACCTACACACCATCACGTCTAACGTAGCGATTAAAGAGAATCACCATATAAACTAGTTTCCACCCTTTGTTAGTTGTAAAAACCATCAGGTAAGGAGATCATTTCTTCAAGGGAAAGTTAAAGTTTCAACTCATTTTGCTTAGATAGACCCTTGTGGGGTTTACAAGTCAATGGTTGGTTGGTTATGCTTGAGATCTGGAAAAAAATTGGGTTCTTTTCATGAAACGGTTGAGAACCATTCTTGATATCTTTCTTGTCTGGTGTAGGGCTTGATAAAGAAGATATTGGTGGTAAAAAATACGTGACTGAGAGGATTGGTGCTGGAATCAGAGAAGGTAAGCTCTCTGTTCTTGGGAGTTGGTTCTCTTGATTGTGTTCCACCATACTCCTAGGGAGTTATGGTTATTGTATGATGCAGTGCGTGTATTTAAATTGTGTGTTAATGCTTTTTGATTGAAAAATACATGTAAATGATTTGCATTGTGATGTTTGTATTGTGATTGAAACATACATGTAAATGATTTGCACTTGGGAGTCGTTTCTTGTCTGGCCAGGGAAGCGGACCATATACGAGAGTGTAAGACTCATCCGGGATGAGCTTATCGAGAATTCATATACGTTCGAGTGCATGAGATGTGCACGGTTGATATACATTTGTGCATGAGATGTGCACTGGTGAACTTGTATATCTGTGCTAGAATGTCACATTGGTGTGATTATGTACATGTGATGTTTATGAAAGTCGGGATGGCTATGCTTTTATTTATCTTAAAAGGCTGAGATAACTATACTGTTGTTTTTATAAAAAGGCCGAGTTGGCTATGTTATTTTTAATGCCAATATAAATGCTATGTACTATGGAGGTGAACTAGGGGGGAGGTGAGTATCCAAGAACCCTGAGTTTATTGAGATTGTATCTCACCCCGGTTGGTGATTATATTTTATTGCAAGTGATAGCCAAAGTGCGGAGGACGAGGTCTGGGGTAAGAGAGCCGAGTAGGGGTTGTTCTGTGGATCTCAATTGACAGGCCGGGTAGGCTGAGGCAAAGATGGCTACTAATTGTGGATCCCGAACAGGAGGCCGAGGCCGGGTTATGGATGCGGTTTTGGGATGCGGTCTTTTGCAAGTATGTTGACTCGATTTTGTTGTGTATTTGTAACCCGGTATGGGTTTATTTTTTTATGATGTACCTTTTGGAACAAGACCCGGGTGTCGGGATGTATAAAAATTCCATACATAATGTTTTAGTGATATTGTATGATGTAGATGACATCTTAATATTTTATGCTTCCATGTTTACTTAATTGATGCTAAGTATTGCTACAATTAAAACCATAATATAATGTTAATGAACTGGATGCATACGGGGTCGTTACATCCTGGGTCATACATTGATAGAGCCCATGTACATACTTCATGCATAATGGAAATAAGATGGTGGCAATAGGGTACAGAGGTACTAGAGGGGCATCTCTGTTTGGAACTCCCTTGTGACTCAGGGCTAATCACCATGAGGGGGGAGCGACCTGTGCATGACAGAGTGACCTTGACGAGTTTCTGCATCATTTTCCTGATAGAGGCTATTTCCATGAGGATGGTACCACATTGCATTGACTAAGAGATAAGTCTGGAACATGCATCATAACTAGTCATTATAAGATGAATTGTGAAATGGTTTAGACATGTTCTTCATAATTGAATGCGTGATAAAATATTTGAATAATGTTGTGATTTTGCAATGACCAAGTTGTCTTTTTATAACTGATGATATTTATTTAATTATTATTTTACATGATCAACTCACCTTTGTTTTGTTGTACCTTGTGGTTGGGTACCGTTATGATCGCGAACTATGTTCGTGTGAGTAGATGGATAACAGTAGGTCACTGGGAAGATGACCTATGTTGGTTGGAGCCACCGAGTAGTCAGGATGTAGGTGGACTAGATCTCAAGCATGGGTTGTATATTTGCTAGTTACACCCCTTGTTCTAATGACTACACCTCAATGTTTTGCTAGTTACACCTTGTCGTTTAAATTCTTATTCCGTGTGAGAATTTTGTAGAATTTAGACTTGGTTATTTATAATTACCACCAACTTATGATTATTAATATACAAGTATTATGATATATTGCCTCTTTGTATATTCGAGTTTTGATTTGTGATATTGATTACACTTACGAAAAATTTACTATTATTTTTATAAACAAACTTAAAGGAATTTTTAGACATAAATTACCATTAAAAGCATAATTAAGAGTATAATACAGTAGCGACGAGGCGGGTCGTTACATTAGTGGTATCAGAGCAGGTCAGACCTTCCGGCCACTGAGTTATGTTTCTTATGTGCATGCCGTGTTGATTGTTGAAAGCTTGATTGTTAAAGTAACTAGTTGTTTTGTGCTGGATTATGTTTATTTATGTTAAAGCTTGTGTAGGATGATAGTATGGTCATAATAAAGTTGTATTTCCATGTCTACTATACCATAAGTTCTATGCGTTGTTGTGGGTTATCAGACTGGCCGTCTATATAATTCGAGACAATGCAAGGGAACATTATGGCCAGTAGTCCGAAATGCAAAGAATAGGAAGTTTGTATACTATAACTTGGTGTTTGTTTTGTATTCCTTCCGGGTTCTCACTTCTCGCTATGCGCAAGAAGTGATGGCTAGTAGGAATGACCATGCTATTGTCGATGCTCTTCAAGCCTTAGCTCAGGCATTAGGGAATCAGCAAAGAGGAGAAGCTTCAGGAACTACGGAGTATCATGGGTTGGACCATTTTCAACACAATAATCCTCCTTCTTTCCATGGAGGATACAACCCAGATGGTGCCCAGACATGGATATGGGAAACTGAGAAGATTTTTCGGGTTATGGCGTGTTCGGAAGAGCAGAAGGTTGTCTTCAACACTTATACTCCGGCGGAGGAAGTCGAGTATTGGTGGGATAATACCCGCCAATGCATGGAGGCAGGAGGCCGGGTAATAACTTGGGAAACCTTCAAGGAGGCATTCCTAGAGAAATACTTCCTGGAAGATGTAAGGAACAAAAAGGAGATGAAGTTCCTAGAGCTTAAGCAAGGGAACCAGGCTGTAGCTGAGTATGCGGCTAAGTTTGAAGAGGGGATGAAGTCCCTAACTATTAAAAACGGGATGGTGAGAGTTCAAAGTGTGTGTAGTTCTTGAATGGTTTACGGCCCGAGGTAAAGCAAACCGTAAACTATCAAGGAGTCTGACAGTTCCCTACTTTGTTCAACATGTGCAGAATATGGGACGAGGATTCCAGAGAAAGGATTGCCTACTACCGTAATACAGACCCGGTAAAGGATAATAAAACCGGGTTACAAAACCGCGGGAAACCCTACACCGTTACTCGTAAGCCATATAGTAATCACCCCAGCTATTCAAGAATTGCTGCTCTGAGTTCTTTTGGTGGAAATAGTAGTAGATCTTCTACTTTTCCCACCCGGATTATCTGTTTCAAGTGTGGTAAACTAGGACATCTCTCTACTAAATGCAAGCAAGAAGGACCAACTTGCTTTAATTGCAAAAAGATAGGTCACCTTCAAATGAACTGTCCACATCCTAAGAGAGAGAGGAATGGAAGCGGTCAACAGGACCAACCCGGACAACCGAGGACCACGGGAAGAGTATTTACTCTTAGTGGTGCTGAAGCCTCAAATTCCTGAGATCTAATCCAAGGTAAATGTTTCATAAATGGGATTCCTTTACTTGTGCTTTTTAATTCTAGCGCTACCCATTCCTTTATATCCCGGTTGTGTGTAGAAAGACTTAAACTTTTCGTGTCTCCTTTGAATACTAAACTTGTAGTAGAGACCCCGGTTAGTGGGTCGGTGGTAACTTCCGAGGCATGTTTAAATTGTTTTGTTAAAATTTTTGAGAGGAAATTTTGTGTTGATCTGATTTGTTTGCCTCTTAGTCAGATTGATGTTATCTTGGGAATGGACTGGTTATCTTCCAACCAGGTTTTATTGAATTGTTTTGATAAAACGGTCATGTTCAGCAACCTGGACGTGAAAGATAAAAGGATGTTTATCTCAGCCAACAAGGTTATGTCTTCTTTAAAAGAAAACACTCAAGTATACATGATCCTGGCAAACCTAGGTATGGAAACCAAGGTTTCCTTAGATAACCTCCCTGTTGTTAGAGAGTTTCCCGGAGTATTTCCTGAGGATATATCTGGATGACCACCAAGAGAGAGGTAGAATATTCCATAGACTTGGTACCCGGTGCTGGGCCAATATCTATAGCTCCTTAGAGGATGTCTTCTATAGAGTTGACCGAGCTTAAGAAGCAATTAGAGGAACTGTTGGCTAAGTAGTTTGTGCGGCCTAGTGTGTCACCATGGGGAGCACCGGTGCTATTAGTGAAGAAAAAGGATGGAACCATGAGGTTGTGTGTAGACTATCGTCAGTTGAACAAGGTGACGATTAAGAATAAGTATCCTTTGCCTAGGAGAGACGATCTTATGGACCAACTAGTAGGAGCTTGAGTGTTTAGCAAGATAGATCTTAGATCGGGTTATCACCAAATCCGGGTAAAGTCTAAGGATATTCCAAAGACTGCTTTTAGAACCCGTTATGGTCATTATGAGTATATGGTTATGCCCTTCGGTGTGACTAATGCTCCCGGTGTATTCATGGATTACATGAATAGGATCTTTCACCCTTACCTTGATAGCTTTGTAGTGGTTTTTATAGATGATATTCTAGTGTATTCTAAGACTCGAGAAGAGCATGAGGAGCATTTACAGATTGTGCTACAGATCCTTAAAGAACGACAATTGTATGCTAAGTTGTCTAAGTGTGAATTTTGGTTGGAGAAGGTTAGTTTTCTTGGACATGTAATATTCCAAGGAGGTATAACAGTAGATCCTTCTAAAGTAGAAGTTGTTCTTGAATGGGAACGCACTAAGACCGTGTTTGAGATTAGAAGTTTTCTGGGCTTGGCAAGATATTACAGGAGATTCATAGAAGGTTTCTCTAAGCTAGCATTACCTTTGACCAAGCTGACTCGTAAGGGTCAGGTGTTTGTGTGGGATGACCAGTGTGAACATAGTTTTCAAACCCTCAAAGAAAAACTAACAACCGCTCATGTGTTAGTTTTGCCTAACCCGAAAGAACCCTTTGAGGTGTATTGTGATGCATCTAAGATGGGTCTAGGAGGAGTGCTGATGCATAATGGTCGGGTTGTGGCCTATGCTTCTAGGCAGCTTTAAACGCATGAAAAAAATTACCCTACTCATGATTTGGAATTAGCCGATGTGGTATTTGCCCTTAAGATATGGAGACATTATCTTTTTTACTCTAAATTCGAGGTATTTAGTGATCATAAAAACCTTAAGTATTTGTTCAGCCAAAAAGAATTAAATATGTGTCAAAGAAGATGGTTAAAATTTCTTAAGGATTACGATTTTAAGTTAAGCTATCATCCCGGCAAGGCCAATGTAGTGGCTGATGCGTTAAGTAGAAAATATTTGCATATGTCCTCATTAATGATTAGGGAATTGGATCCTTTGGAGCAATTTAGAGACCTTAGTCTAGCATGTGAGTTCACCCCTAAAAGCGTAAGACTAGGAGCTTTACAGATTACAAGTGGGTTGCTAGAAGAGATCCGGGAAGGGCAGAAGTCCGACCCTTTCCTGAGAACTCAGTTAAAATCCATCGCATCAGGGAATGCTAGTAGTTTTCATGTGGGACCGGATGAAGTTTTAAGACTTCTAGGAAGAATCTCTGTTCCCAGCGTATCCAGACTTAGGAAGGTGATTCTAGAAGAGGGGCATAAAAGTAACTTAAGTATTCACCCTGGTGCCACCAAGATGTACCAAGATCTTAAGACTATGTTTTGGTGGCCAAACATGAAGAAAGAGGTTAGTGAGTTCGTATATGCGTGTTTGATTTGTCAGAAAGCTAAGGTAGAACACCCGAGACCATCGGGTAAGTTACAACCCTTAGAGATACCCCAATGGAAATGGGATTGTATTTCCATGGACTTTGTTGTGGGTTTACCTAGGACCCAGGCTGGATTGGATTCGATCTGGGTTATTATGGACAGCTTGACTAAGTCTGCTCACTTTATTCCTATCAATATCCAGTTTTCCTTAGAAAAGTTGACTTCTCTGTACATTAGCGAGATTATCCGGTTGCACGATGTACACTCTAGTATAGTGTCTGATCGGGATCCAAGGTTCACATCCAGATTTTGGAAAAGTTTGAACAAAGCCTTGGGAACCCGGCTTCGACTGAGTTCAGCCTATCACGCTCAAACTAATGGTCAAACAGAACGGACCATTCAATCTTTAGAAGACCTTTTGAGGGCGTGTATTCTAGAACAATGAGGTAGTTGGGATAGTTTCCTACCAAGTTCTAAAAAGAGTCGGCCCTATTGCGTACCAAATTGCCTTACCCCCGTCTCTTTCTAATCTTCATAATGTATTTCATGTGTCCCAACTTCATAATATATATATACATGATCCTTCTCATGTAGTCAGACTAGATGATATTCAAGTAAAAGAAAACCTGACGTATGAAACACTACCTTTAAGGATTGAGGATAGACGGATAAAGCACCTAAGAGGAAAAGAAATTCCTTTGGTTAAGGTAATCTAGGGAGGCTCAGCAGGAGAAGATGCAACATGGGAATTGGAGAGTCAAACGCAGGAAGCATATCTGGCTCTGTTTACAATAGGTAAATTTCGGGGATGAAATTTCAGAAAGGGAGGGAGAGTTGTAACACCCTGAAATTTTATAAGTAGAAAGATATTTGTGTTGATTAATCGTTTAATATAAATCTTGAAATATGTTAAAGTGTTTTGCATGGGTGTTTGTGCATAAAAGGTGAAAGTCATATTTTGTGGCTGAGATAAGCTATCCGTACACGTATAGTAAAAATAATGGTGGTTGTTTGGTCACGCAAGTGGGCAACTATGGTGGCTGAGATAGCTGGCTGATTCAAATTGTTGGCAACTTGCCTCAGTGCTTCCTCTATAAATAGGAGTACATGAAGCGAAAGCACGATTCACTCTCACTTCTGTGTGTGTTTATCTTCTTTTCTCTCTCTAAACTCTTTGCACCAGAAATCTCTCTCTTCTTCCATCTTTTGTACCACTAAAACTCTTGAGAAACCACCATAGCAGTGACGGAAAATCCTTTCTATTAAGAACAATTCGTGAACGAAGTTTAAACTTTTCATTCTTGGTCGCTGTGAGAACGAGTGTTCAAACAAAACACACGTTAGATCGACAGAAAAGAATCCCTGTTGAGGTAAGGGGGGTTTATTGTGTTAATAATGATTTTTAATATCATGGTTGAGTTAAAGTGTGTATCTGTTGTTTAATATGTTGTGTAAAATATATTGATGATGTCTGTAAATGGTGTGAGGCAGAGGACTGTAACACGCCAAAATTTCATAACTATAGTCAAATATTTATGCAAGTCTTAAGTTATGAGAGAAGTGATGGTCTATGTTCGAATTATTTGGGTAAAAGATTAATTAGAGGCATTATAAACCTGTTTGGGGAAAATGACCATATTGCCCTTACCGTAAATTAGAAATGACAGAAATGCCCTTGAAGTTTTAAAATGACGAAAATGCCCCTAGATATTTTAGTAAGATATTTTAAGGAGAAAAATTACCTAAATGCCCTTGGATATTTTGGAAATGACAAGAATACCCTTAGATATTTTTGGCTAGATATTTTATGGAAGAAATGACAAATATGCCCCTAGGATGAATGATGAAATTACCATAATGCCCTTCATGCCAAAAATGACCAGATACCTTTTGAGATTCTGTGGAAACTAGATGGAAATACAAAGCATTCTTAGACAGCAGATTATTAAGTTATTTTGTGACAAGAAACCTTAGAATAGAATTTCTATAAATTTTATAAGGTGACGACTTTGAAATTGTATTCAGGAAGATGGAGGGGGCGGAACAATATGGAAAAATGAGAAATAGAATCTGTGGATTTTCTCTCAATTGTAGGATGTCCAGATTTACCCAATAAAATGGTTTAGTAATTTTGATGGACAGAAGAAGAATAGACCAAGTAGAATTAAGATAAGAACATTTTGAAGGCAAGGATGTGTATCATTCGGTATAGATTGCTTGTGAATAATTTTAAACTATCATTAAAGCCAATTTTTGGAGATCTCTAGAATTCTATTATTTCATATTATTTTAGGTGAAAGAATTCAAATTAAAATTAAACTTCTTACAAGGAATTACCATGTGAAAAACCTTAATTGGAATTAGGTTTTTCTTAAGCATCCAATGGTATAAAAGGAAGGAAATTTATAGCCACACCCCTGGGTTTAAAGTTCACAAAAATGGTGTAGAATAGGCAAGAAGATTCATGAAAGCCACTTGTAGAGGTAAGACATGAGATGAATACAAGTGTTAGGACACTTGTATGGCATGGATGCAAAGAAAGCAAAAATCTTATCTTGTCTCCTTTGAATACGTGGACAGTTCTAGACATTATTTCAACAATCCCAACGGTCAAAAGTTACATATGGGAGATAGGAGTATACCTTTAAAATTTTAAGGAGATCCAACGGTTAACAAATCCAGAATCAATATTTTGCTAAAACGGGTTTTGGGGAAAATTCAAGAATAAAGAAAAACACAAAAATCTCCCTAACATCTAGCCATTCCACGTAAAGGAGAGAAAATTAGTAAATATTGCTCTCCAAGCCAAGCTAGTGTACGTGTACTATCAAGAAGAATGAAGAAGTCTTGAGAAAATTCAAGAAAAGGGACACTTGGTTGGATGAAAAGCAAGGACACTTGCCATTGGTCCATTTGGAAAGCAAGGTCATAATGACCTAAGAGATATTCTCATGGCAAAGGCATTTCCTTCAACCCTATATAAAGGAGTGAATGAACCAAAAAAATCAAGCTTGGCTAAGAAGTGTATGTGCAAATCCATTTCAAATCCCTTTCATCCTATTATTTTCAAAACCTACATCCTTTTCACCTTTCCTTTTCAAGAATCAAAGCAAAACATAAACCCCACCATCTTGATACTTCACGTGGAAATTATGAGCATTTAGAAGGAGGATAGTCAAGCTTTTAAGAAGAAAGAATGAGGTATGTATAGGGGAGTTTATGCAAATATAGTTTAAGTGTTACTTTGTTTAAGTGATGTTTTGTGTTTAAATCTTTGTGAAGTATGACTTATATACAAGAAGTTGTTGGATTTGGATTATATTTGCATGGTTGAGTGCTTTAGAAAATTTATGTATTATTTTCCGTGTTGTTGAGTGTTTCTATGAAAGCACACCATGTGTTTGATAAAATGTTTTAAAGAGACAAAGATAGTTTAAGAATTGTTTGTTTGAACAAGTGCTTGAGTTTGGTGTATTTTGACTTGTCTTTGAGAAATTTATGAAGTTGAAATATGGTTGTATGCTTGAGTGCTTTTATAAAGTTTTATGTAATTGTTGGAAGAAGTTTTATATGTTGTTTAATAAGAATGTTCCATGAGTCTTCGAATATATTGAACTTTGTGTTAGTTTCATGTTGAAAATTGAAGCATATGAGATATAAAGTGAAAAGTAATATTGAAAAGTAAATATGGGATAAAAAGAGAATCATTCATGCATGTTTCATATGCATGTGCCTGGCGAGGGCTAGTCCGTGTTATTTACCTCAAGAAGAGGTATGTCAGATAGCTAGAATTGAGACGAGCGTTTAGACAAAAGGTGTCTAAGCTAGGGGGGGTAGTGGCAGTGGGGAGATCACCTACCCATGATGATCACATGTAGTGTGGGTGTGAGTCCTTTTGCAACACTGACCTACCCTGACTGTTCGATCCAATTCCGAGAGAGAGTAAGCTATCTTGACTATGGTACCATGTGATGAGAATTTGAGAGAAACATGTATCATTTAAACAAAGAATCATGCATCTATCATGCATCTTGTCTTATGAATGTTATTATGGTCAGTTATGGATGTATTCTTTTATTTAAACTATGTTTATCATAAACTTACCCTATGCTTTGTGTCTGTGGTTGACACCTGCGATGACCTCAATTTATTTGGGCGAGCAGGGGAACAGTAAAGCATAGCAGCAGATGGTTGAGAAGAAGAGATGATGAAGATACTTTGATGGCTTATCTTTTGTAGTTGTCTTTATGATGTGTAATTTGTACTAGACTTTAGATCAGTCTGTATATTATGTTGGATTGTATTCTGGACTGTATTTTATTATTTTGAACTTCGAATGAACACATTTACAATATTGATGGTTAATACCTTTCCCATGAATTATTTTAAGCAAGAAAAGAATTTTCCGTGAAATTTATAACTAAGATAATTTTAAAGCAAGTGGAAAAGAAAGTTTCATTCAAAATCAATAAAATACAAGATAGAAAAACTAGGCGTTACAAGGACTACTAGGTTGGGTAAGTTGGGTGGAGTATGTTATATGTATATATATTAAAACGCTGTTGTGTTGTCATGTCGGCTACCGGGAAGGGTTGGCCTAGTTGCATGCGTCAAACCTTTGTTTGTGACATCGGCTGCTGGGAAAGGTTGGCCGAGTTCCATGTCTCAAACCTTTGTTTGTGACGTCGGCTGTCAGGAAGGGTTGGTCGAGTTGCATGTGTCAAACTTTTGTGTGATGTCAGCTTCCGGGAAGGATTGGCCAAGTTGCATGTGTCAAACATTTGTTTGTGACGTCGGCTGCCGGGAAGGGTTGGCCGAGTTGCATGTGTCAAACCTTTATTTGTGACGTCGGCTACAGAGATGGGAATGCCGAGTTGAACGGTTTACGTACCATGCATGTGTGCATGAAGGACGTAACTTAGTCCTCGTTGGTGAACGTCCATATACCAGGTTTCTTTACCCAGGATTGTTCTTTTAAGAGCTGCTAGGGCTCGCTTCCTTTTCTTTAGATATACCGGGTTCCTTACCCGGGGTGGCCCATTAGAGCTACCGAGCTTAAGTTACTTCATGAGAGGAAGAGAAAGAGCTATCGGGTTCCTACTTGGCAGAGCTCGTACCTTCTCGAGAAAAGAGCTATCGGGTTCCTATTCGACAGAGCTCGTATCCGTTTCCTTGTGAATTACCGGGCTTCCTTACCCGGACAACCTTGTGCCATCTTCTGACCTTGTTCGGATTATTACATCAGTTGTTATGGCTAGGTGCCAATCCGGACATCTAATACTATACCCCTGTTCACTTGTTTGTAGTGTTTATGAATGACGTATGTGATTACGTTGAGATTGGCCATTGTATTGGCTTGAGATATTAAATACATTGATACCATGGAGAGTATATGGCATTATCCTAACCGGGATGAGTTAACCCGAGAAGGGCCATACATTGATGGTACCCATGGGAATATAAATGCGTTTGGATATACATAAAATACCGACAAGGGTGTATGACATTACCCTAACCGGGACGAGTTGATCCTGGGGACGGGTCATACATTGATGGTGCTATGGTGATATTTTATGTGTTGACGTGAGATGCCGAGATCGGGTGGTTAACCATGCAATGACCACGGTCAGTGCATCAGTGTACCCGAGAATGGGTCAGCATATATGTATATGGGGGTGTATGACATTATCCTATCCGGGTCAAGTTGAGCACGGGCCTGGGTCATACATTGATAGAGCCCATGTACATACTTCATGCATAATGGAAATAGGATGGTGGCAGTAGCGTACAGAGGTACTAGAGGGGCATCTTTGTTTGGAACTCCCTTGTGACTCAAGGCTGATCACCATGAGGGGGGATCAATCTGTGCACGACAGAGTGACCATGACGAGCTTCTGCATCATTTTCCTAATTGAGGCTATTTCCATGAGGAAGGTACCACATTGCATTGACTAAGAGATAAGTCTAGAACATGCATCATCACTAGTCATTTTAAGATGAATTGTGAAATGGTTTGGACGGGTTGTTCATAATTGAATGCGTGATAAAATATTTGAATAATGTTGTGATTTTGCAATGACCAAGTTGTCTTTTTATAACTGATGATATTTATTTAATTATTATTTTACATGATGAACTCACCTTTGTTTTTGTTGTACCTTGTGGTTGGGTAACTGTGATGATCGCGGACCATGTTCGCGTAAGCAGATGGACAGCAGTAGGTCACCCGGAAGATTTACTACTATTTTTATAAACAAACTTAAAGGGATTTTTAGACATAAATGAAAACAATAGGAATACCCACAATAACCAAGAGGGGGGGTGAATTGGTTAAAACTTGGTCTTTTAAAATTTCTTTATAAAATCAGAGTAAGGATTTTAATCACTTTTAAACCAAGAATGCTTTTAATCATTCAAATCACTCAGCTCAAGAAATCAATAGCTCAAAAAAGAACTTGTTGAGTAATGATAAAAATACAAAGAACAAAAGAATAGATGACTAATAGAGATTGAGATTGAGAGAATTAACACTTGAATTTATACTGGTTCACTTCTCAAGAGAAGCTACATCCAGTTTCTTCTAATCAACACTAGATTAGAGTTCCACTATTATAAATTTCAGCTCTTGCAATCTTTATTACAAACACTCTTTATCAACTCTAGATAAAGAAAAGAAATCTAAAACCCTATTAGACTTCTAGTGAACAAGAACCAGAGAACACTACTATGTTCTTACCTAGAGAACACTACTCTAGTACAAGCTTCAAGGAACAATTTACAATAGCACCAAAAAACAAAAATTGCAAAGACAAATTTACAACCAAAGAGAATGGAGAAAAACAACCTGATGATCTCGGCCAGCAATATATGAACTCGAGGACCCCAACCTTTTAATACGAATCCGGGAAATGAATAGGCTTGTTAGAACCCGGTAGATACTTGGAGTCCGGCCTCCCTTTTACTACCATCATCAATACCAGCAAATCAGGAACCCGAATGAGTTTTGGAACCTGGCATCTCTTCCATTACCACCATTAATATCAGCGTGTTTACGCGGATCAGGAACCCTACTTGTTCTTGGAACCCGACGTCCTTTCTACCACCATTAATGTTAGCTTGGTTACACGAATCAGGAAGCCAGCCTGCATTGACTGTAATGTTACTAAATCTTGGAACCCGGCAAGTGGTATATGAGCTCGGCATCACCTTTCAACATTTAACACAAGTTGTATATGAACCCAGCTGTTATGAACCCGGCTATTCCTTTGCAACAGTATTGACACAAGTTGTATATGAACCCGACATAACCCGGCACCGGGTTGTACTCCTAAAAAAGATGAAATGTTTAAAAATATTTTTCACCTTGTGTAATCGATTAAACCGATGGTGTAATCGATTAAAGCAGTGAAAACACATTTTTCCAAAAAACATTTTAACCATGACTTATTGATTTGCTTTGATATTTTAATGAGAAACATGTAAGCATGTTAATGATTTATATGTATGCAAATGCAAGGATCAAAAGATTGGCCTCTCATACATTTAATTTAAAGTACAATCTTCAAGGCATGTGAAAAGCTCAAAACTTTCTTCTAAGGCACAAGCTTCATCTTCTTGTTGCTCCCCTTCAATTTGAATTACATTCTTCAAGGCATGTGAAAAGCTCAAAATATTCTTCCAAGTCCTAAGCTTCAAACTTCAAGTTGCTCCCCCTATATCCAACAATCTCCCCCTTTTTGGCTTTGAACATGCCAAATTTGATTGACCATATGTTTAAGTTTGGAATTAATTTGAGGAATGAGCAAGATGAAAGTCTTGAACTTTGTTAACCTGAAAACAAATCAACCTCTTTGCCAAGAACAAGTGTTAAGAGATATACTTGCATAAACATTAATCATTTACTCTCATTAGATTAGCTCCCCCTAACTTAGTTTGCTCCTTTTGACTTAGATAATTTCGTGAATCATTTAATTTGCAAAAACCAACAGAAAAACAGAGCACAACAGAGAGCAAAACAGAGTTTCACTTTTGTTAATTATCAATCAATTTTTCTCCCCCTATTTGGCTTATCAAAGACAAAAAGTAATAGCACAACAAATAATGAGAAGGGAAAGTGCAAGTTTCATTGATTGAAAGGGGAAATGCAGTACATTAATTAGAGAGAAAAAAAACAACAGAAATCAGAGGAAAGCAATAACATGAGGTACAAGAAACCTAACTTGTTTGTCAAAGTTATCAAGGACAAGCCTAGCTTCTATGTTTTCTCTCTCTCATTTGAAAATCAGTGGTCTAAGCTACTTACAGCAGGGTTGGAAGTTTCAGCCTTTCTCTTAGAGGATTTGGATCTCTTTGGGGCAGACATGGCTAGTGTGAGGAAAGGCTACTAAAGCAGAGTTTCTAAACTCAGAGGAAAACAAAACACAGTAGTACTTAAGATAGAAGATGAGAATGGTGTGATTTCTTTCTTTAACATAGGCTGTATCTATAGAAGATTTTAGGCTCCAAAGTTCAAATTTGAAATGAGTAACAGTTACTTCGAATTTACCCACTCAATTTAAAGCAAAGATTCAAATTTTGAATTAGTTGGCAGTTGGGCAGTTACAAATTCCAAGATAAATCTTGCAGATTCTGCAGTAACTCCATGAATAATCGATTATATGCTTATGTAATCAATTAATTCGTGAGGAAAACCAGTTTTTGCATAGGCTATAATCGATTAATTCGTCAAGTAATCGATTATTGCAGAGAAATCCAATTAAAGAAGATGAAGTGTAATCTATTATTTCCTTATGTAATCAATTATCATAGAAAGAATTCAAGTTTCAAAGAATTTTTCAGCCATGTAATCGATTAATCCGATGGCTTAATCGATTATTCCAGAGAATTTCATTTGCTGGAAATATTTTCTATGAAGAATAATCGATTATCTTTGTTATGTAATCGATTACAAACGCACAAATTTCATTCCCAACAGCTTTTAAAGTCCATTTAATCGATTAATCTGTGCCTTAATCGATTATTACAGTGGAAATATCAGAATGAATAGTAATTATGCAGCACACTTTCGATTTTTTCAAGCAGAAATGATGATCAACCAAGTAAGATACTATTTCACATAGATTAAGCATGCTAGCAATTGTTAGACTCATCAAGGATACCTATCATGTTTCTAAGAGTATAGAATATATCTCTAGCCAAGGTTTAGTAAATATATCAGCCAATTGATTATATGTATCAATGAAGTCAATTTTGATGTTACCTTTTTGGATGTGATCTCTAAGGAAATGATGTCTTATCTCAATGTGCTTGGTCCTTGAGTGCATTATTGGATTTTTGGAAATGTTGATAGCACTTGTGTTGTCACATAGCAGAGTTATTTCCTTTAATTCAACATCAAAATCTTGTAATTGTTGCTTTAGCCAAAGGTTTTGAGCACAATAACTTCCAGCAGAGATGTACTCAGCTTCAGCTGTTGATAAAAGAACACAAGATTATTTCTTGCAATGCCATGAGATCAGAGAACTTCCAAGTAGATGACAAGTTCCACTAGTGCTTTGTCTATCCAACTTGCACCCTGCAAGTCAGAATCAGAATAACCAACTAAATTAATTGATGCACCTTTAAGATACCAAAGACCAACTTTTGGTGTTGATTTGAGATATTTGAGGATTCTTTTGACTGCAGTGAGGTGTGATTCTTTGGGATTTGCTTGATATCTTGCACACAAACACACACTCAAATAATATCTGGTCTACTAGCTGTCAAGTACAGCAAATATCCAATCATTCCTTAATACTTTGACTCATCAACCTTCTTTCCTTTTTCATCTGAATCAAGATAAGTTGATGTTGCCATTGGAGTTGCAACATCTTTGCTTTTCTCCATTTCAAACTTTTTGATCACTTCAAGGCAATACTTGGTTTGATTTAGAAATGTTCCATTCTTCATTTTTTTCACTTGATGTCCAAGAAAGAATGTTAATTCTCCCATCATTGACATTTCAAATTCTTTCTGCATAGAAATAGAGAATTCTTTGCACAATAGTTGATTAGTTGAACCAAAAATTATATCATCAACATACACTTGAACCAATAATATATCATTTCTTTGCCTTTTGATGAACAAGGTTTTATCAACATGTCCTCTTGTGAAAAATTGCTCAAGCAGAAATTTGCAAAATCTTTCATACCAAGATCTTGGAGCTTGTTTTAAACCATAAAGAGCTTTCTTAAGTTTATAAACATGATTTGGATACATGAAATCAGTAAAACCAGGAGGTTGCTCCACATATATTTCCTCCTCAATATATCCATTTAAGAAAGAACTTTTAACATCCATTTGAAAAAGTTTAAAATCCATTAAACATGCATATGCAAGCAATAACCTAATGGCTTCCAATCTTGCAACTGGTGCATAGGTTTCCTCATAGTCAATGCCTTCCTCTTGGTTATAACCTTTTGCAACCAATCTAGCTTTGTTTTTGACTATGATTCCACTCTCATCAAGTTTGTTTCTAAAAACCCATTTTGTGCCAATAGGTTTGAGAGAAGGAGGTCTAGGGACAAGTTCCCAAACTTCATTTCTCTTGCATTGATTCAATTCATCATGCATGGCATGCATCCAATGTTCATCAATTAAGGCTTGATCAATATTCTTAGGTTCTATTTGTGAAACAAAAGCTATATTATAGCAGAGATTTCTTAATGATGATCTAGTAAATACTCCCTTTGATACTTCACCAATTATGTTGTCAAGGATGAGATCTCTTGTAGTTCTCCCATCTTTAGGCTCATGAACAGATGTTGATTGTTTTCTTTCAGCAATTGGTTCTTCCTTTTCTTTAATCATTGAGTCATTAAGTTGAATAAACCCTTCCAAAGGACCTGCATCAATATCACACTTCTTTTCCTCTTTAGAGGGATTAGATTCATCGCAAATAACATGAACTGATTCTTCCATGCATAAATTTCTTTTATTGAAAACTCTATATGCTTTACTTTGTAATGAATATCCAAGGAAAATGGCTTCATCAGCTTTAGCATCAAATTTTCCAAGTGATTCTTTGCCATTATTTAACACAAAACACTTACAGCCAAATGTTCTCAAATGAGAAATGTTTGGTTTTCTACCTTTGTATAGTTCATAAGGAGTTTTCTTCAAAATAGGCCTTATTAATAATCTATTCAAAGTGTAGCAAATTGTACTTACAGCATCAGCCCAAAAATGTTTAGGCAAATTTGTTTCATTAAGAAGAGTTCTTGCACCTTCTTCAAGGGATCTATTTTTCCTCTCCACAACACCATTTTGTTGAGGTGTTCTTGGAGCTGAAAAATTGTGGTTAATTCCATTTTCTTCACAGCATTTTTCAAAATGTTCATTTTGGAATTCTCCACCATGATCACTTCTTATTGAGATAATTTTGCTTCCCTTTTCATTTTAAGTAAGTTTGGCCAGTTTTCTAAAAGCATTGAAAGCATCACTCTTGGATTTCAAAAACAAAGTCCATGTGAATCTAGAGTAATCATCAACAATGACAAGCCCATAGTAATTACCACCTAAACTCATAGTTCTAGAAGGACCAAACAAATCTATGTGAAGTAATTCAAGGGGTCTTGAAGTAGAAACAACATTTTTACTTTGAAAAGAATTTTTTGTTTGTTTCCCCTTTTGACAAGCATCACATAATTTGTTCTTTTTAAACTTGAGTTTGGGTAATCCAATGACTAAATCCTTTTTAATTAGCCTGTTCATATGATGCATGTTAATGTGACTTGCCCTCCTATGCCATAACCAAGATTCATCAATTTTACTAATTAAGCAAGAAGTGTTGTGAATGAATGCATGATCTATGGAGAGTAAGTAGATATTACCTTTTCTTTTACCTATGTGAATCACCTCACCATTTTGTCCATCACATATCATGCAGCAATTGTCATTGAATGACACTTTGAACCCTTTATCACAAAGTTGACTTATACTTAAGAGATTGTGCTTTAATCCTTCCACATAAAGAACATTTCTGATTTTGGTTTTAAAGCTATCTCATATACTTCCTTCTCCAATTATTTTGCCTTTGTTGTTATCTCCATAGGTGACAAATAAAACATCCGCATCTAATTCGCTTTTATTTTATTTGAAATTGAAACGTCCACTTTTATTTTTCATTTGTGACTAAAAAAATTTTCGAAAATAATAATAATAATAAAAGCCTAAATTAAATTTGTTAAGTTTAAAAAACAGCTTTTCAAGAAATATAAAAATTTACGCGTCATTCTTAACGTAATCCATAACGTCCACCCACACAAATACATACCACATGTACATAGTATACAGTCCATTACAAATCCACAGTCACATATATAAAAGTCCATGGTACAGATCAACATAGATCATCAAAAACAGAGAATTTCAACAGCTACATCTTCTAGTATGACATCGTCCCTTTCACTGTTCCTCTGCTTGCCCAAATAATTTGGGGTCATCACAGGTGCCAACCACAAGACACAAATAAGGTAAGTCATGATAAACAAAATTTAAATATAAACGGATATAATATACGTAACTAGTTAAATAAAATACATAGGATATATTATCACAACTATTATAAGTTACTCATCGTTTACTCTACACATACACTAAATCATCGCTTTTCCACACATAGCACAAAGAAAATGCATGCTCCTCTGATTATATGATGCATGACTGAGATCTCGGTTTCACAACGTCTCAAAATTTGTGGCCACTGTCAGATAACCCCACCCTCCCTCAGTGGAATGAACTTATCCATGCGGTCAGGGTAGCCCAGTGGCGCGTAGGATTATCACCTCCACTCATGTGATCATCATGGTGGTGTGGTCCTCACTGTCTCAACTACCCCCTAGTTAAAACATATGGACTCAGTTTAGTTATCTGACACACCTCTTTAGGAAGTTTATCTTCTCAAATTTACCCCACCGGGTATATGCACATGAAATGCATAACTGATTCATTTTTCATCTTGTAAACTATTCTTTTATTTTCATCACAACTCCATATCACAGCGTCACAATATTATCACAGGATCATCATCACAATCTCATCATAACATCACAGGGTCATCAAGTCCACAGTTAACAACATTATAGATTCATAAGTAATATAAATGAAGACTAAAGAAATCTTTCAAAATAAGCTTGTTTACAGCCTATATATTTCTTAATCAAACTAATTCATGGAATATAAACAACATATAGTAATTTATGGAATATAACAATATATATATTGTCCATAATCAAAATAATTCATGAAATATAACTAAATCCTTTTAATTATCCTTTTAAATCTTGTAACTTGTTTTAAATTGATTTAATTATTTTCTACTAAGATTATTATCATAATCCTTTTGATAATTATTTTTCCAGGGTCTCTTAATTCCTTAACTCCTCCTAAACCATCATAATAATAGCTTTTGCATATACTTAAATTTAATCTATCAAAACTTCCCTTACCTTTGCTTGGGATCTTAATCTACCTTGGCTTTAAATTCCCTTGTACCTTCCTACGTGATCCTCTCCAAAGACGGCTGTTGTGATTTCAATTTTGGTGGAGTTTGAAAAGGATATGAAAAGTGAGATTTTGGAAAGCAAGTGGTGCTTTGGGTGGCACGGTTAACTTAGTTGAAAACGGTGAGAATATTTGCTTGAAAATGACAAAGCTTGGTTTACTATATTCTTAATTTGGTGAAGCATCCGTAGCCTTCTCCTAATGCCACCGGTCCCCCCCTCTTTATAATCCTAAGCTTATGTCATTCTCTAATAATACATGCTTATCACTTATGGCCCTCTTTAGTTGTCTAGCCAATTATCTTCCTCCAAGCAGGCTTTAAAGTACACCAACATTTATTCCTCTTGGCTTCTAATTTTTTCCACGTGCTTAGGCCAATTTGGAAAAGCCATCCGTATCTTGTTTTTCTTTTTAACATCTTTGGCTAATTTAAAGTCATGTGGGAGGCCAATGAGAGTTAAGGAAGACTTTTCAACCATTTGCACCAACCAATCAAAATAAAGTGGACTTTTCTACATTTCTAACTTCCTTTTCCTATTGGTTCCTATCTCCTCCACGTTTTAGCTTTAATTTGTGATACCAATTCCTTCAATTTTTTCTTCCACCGTGGATGGCCTTCCCTTGAGTTAGATTCCCTCCTATTTATTGCTTATTCCCCTTGTCCCCCCCATCATTGACTTGAACTTCCCTTTAGTGACTTCTTATTGGTTGCTTGATTGACCAAATCCTCTTCTTTAGCTTTTATCTTCACGTGGTCCCCCCCTTTAATTGCTATCCTTACTTGCTTAATTCTTCCATTTAACCGTAGCTTATGGTATTTATGGCCAAACAGTTTTGCTTTTTATCCTTTACTTAAATGTTTTGGAGTTCTAGTAATTTCCTTGTACTTAATGTCATTAAATGGCTCTTATCCAACTTGATCTTTCCATGTATTTTCTCTTGTAAACATACGGCCACTCTTTGTCCAAGCCATCATATTTTTCTTGAATTCACGATTCCACTTTCTTGTTGATTTAATTTATGAAATTACTAAATTATCTCAATAAATAAATTTCTTTAGCCCAAAATTAAGAGAAAACCCCTAGGGTTATTCTTATCATTTTCATACAATTTTCCACCAATTTGATTAGCTTGAATTAAACCTTATCTCAGAATATGTTTCTAAAATCCTAAATACCTTACTGGTTAGTAAAATATAATTTCTAATCATTCTAAAGTATTGCCTCAAAATATAAAAATATTGGGGTGTTACAACAAATCCTCCATCTTTAAGAGTCAAATTTGTGAGCATTGATATGTCATCGGTCATATGTCCAGAGCATCCACTATCAAGATACCATAATGGTGATCTTGTTCTTAGACATACCTGCAAAATTCAAATCAATTTTCAAAGGAAGGTACCCAATTGAAATTGGGTCCATAGGGGTTAGCTATTTTCCTTTTTCTTGGCACCCAAATGCATTCTCCATTTGGCACATAGAATCTCCTAGCATAGCATCTATTAGATGTGTGACCTTTCTTCATAAAATAGTTACAAGTAATAGTTCTTGAAGCTCTTTCAAAATAAGTCATGTGATTAAACATTGGTTTTGAAACAGCTTTTATATATTTCTATTTTGGAGGCACAAACTTGGTTCTTCCATAAGATTTTGATCCATGTTTGTAACCCAATCCAGAAGTATCTCCAGCATACTTTTGCACACTTAAAAATTGCATTTTCCTTTGTAAAGCCTTTTCAAAAGATCAACCAAGTAATTATTTTCAGAAAGTACTATCATATGTTTTTCACCATGACTTTTCTTGAAATCATCAAACTCTTTTTGGAAACCATTGTATTTGTCAACACTAGATGAAGAAGAAGCACATACACATCCATTCAATTTGTAGCTTGAAACAAGTTTTTCATTTTCTTCTTTCAGTTTACAAATTTCAGCTTGTAATTTAGTAATTTTTGTGACATGCCATCTAAGATCTCCCTTTAGCTTATTATTGGATTTTGCAAGCTTTTGGGCCTCTTCATGCATTTCTTGGAAAGCATCAATAGCTTGATCAAATTCAGAGCCTACCTCAGTTTCAGCAATTGATAAATCATCATCTTCATCAATTGTGGAAGTGAGACACACATTTGCTTCTTCATTTTCAATTGATGATTCAAAAGTTGTTGATTCATTATCTTCCCAAGCTATATAGGCTTTCTTGGGCTTTCCCTCTTTTTTCATCTTGTTTTCACCTTGTTGCTTTTTCAAAAAGATAGAACATTCAAATTTAATGTGGCCAGGTTTGCCACATTCAAAGCAAGTGAAGTTGTTGTCAATCCTTTTGTTGTTGTTGTTGTTGTTCTTTGTGAACTTCCTATTCTTGTTTCTTCTCAAGAATTTGCTGAACTTTTGACAATTAAGTTCATGTTGTCTTCTTCATCTTCTTCACTTGAGTCTTCCACCTTTTCCACCTT
>QARZ01000495.1:63627-99764 GCA_013407115.1 Glycine latifolia
TCCCACATCTCCTTTGCACTTTTGCACCTAACAGTTCTAAAGAATTCATCAGAGGAAAGTGCAGAAGTAATCATGTTCCTAACTTTAAAATCATATTGGACAACTCTCTTTTCAGCATCTGTCATTTCATCCCATTCTTTGGAAATCATATCATTACCAACAGTTTTTATAGGAATCAAAGGACCTTTTTCTATTGCATTCCAAGCACCTGGGTCATTTGATTGAATGAAGATTTGCATTCTATTTTTCCAAAAACTGAAGTGCTCTCCTTCAAACATCAGAGGACGATTAAGGGAGGCATCTTCCTTGAAGGTAATTTGTGTGGTATTCATTTTCCTTGTAAAGAAAGATAGTGATCTTGAATAACACTCAAGAACCTGCTCTTGATACCAATTGAAAACAATAGGAATACCCACAATAACCAAGAGGGGTTGAATTGGTTTAAATTTGGCTTTTTTAAAATTTATTTAAAAATTAGAGTTAAAGGATCTTAATCACTTTAAAACCAAGAATGCTTCTAATCAATCAAACCACTCAGCCCAAGAAATCAATTGCTTAAAACAATACTTGTTGAGTGATGATAATAATACCAAGAACAAATGAACAAGATAACTAGTAGAGAATAGGAATAGCAAATCATGTTCCTAACTTTAAAATCATATTGGACAACTCTCTTTTCAGCATCTGTCATTTCATCCCATTCTTTGGGAATCATATCATTACCAACAGTTTTTATAGGAATCAAAGGACCTTTTTCTATTACATTCCAAGCACCTGGGTCATTTGATTGAATGAAGATTTGCATTCTATTTTTCCAAAAATTGAAGTGCTCTCCTTCAAACATCGGAGGACGATTGAGGGAGGCATCTTCTTTGAAAAGTAATTTGTGTGGTATTCATTTTCCTTGTAAAGAAAGATAGTGATCTTAAATAACACTCAAGAATCTGCTCTGATACCAATTGAAAATAATAGGAATACCCACAATAACCAAGAGGGGTTGAATTGGTTTAAATTTGGCTCCTTTTAAAATTTATTTAAAAATCAGAGTTAAAGGATCTTAATCACTTTAAAACCAAGAATGCTTCTAATCAATCAAACCACTCAGCCCAAGAAATCAATTGCTTAAAACAATACCTGTTGAGTGATGATAATAATACCAAGAAAAAATGAACAAGATAACTAGTAGAGATTAGGAATAGAAAATTAACACAAGAATTTATACTGGTTCACTTCTCAAGAGAAGCTACATCCAGTTTCTTCTAATCAACACTAGATTAGTGTTCCACTATTATAAATTTCAGTTCTTACAAGCTTTATTACAAACACTCTTTATCAACTCTAGATAAAGAAAAGTAATCTAAAACCCTATTAGACTTTTAGTGAACAAGAACCAGAGAACATTACTCTGTTCTTCCCTAGAGAACACTACTCTAGTACAAGCTTCAAGGAACAATTTACAATAGCACCAAATAACAAAAATTGCAAAAACAAATTTACAACCAAAGAGAATGGAGAGAAAATGAATATGAATGCATGTGGTTTATCAATCAGAGTTGAATGAACAAAATGAATTTCAGAACATGCTCTCCTATTATTCTTTGAAAACTTTTGCCTAAGAAATCATTCAATACCCATGAAGATTAAAGAGTGGGACAAGAAGTGAGTTAACCTAGAAAAATCACTTTCTAACTTTGTGAAGGCTTGTGTGTATTCAGAAAATTTGAAGTGTTAAGAATGAAATTTGTGCTTATGTAATCGATTACACAACCAAGATAATCGATTATTCTTCATATAAAATGATTCCAGAAAATGAATTTCACTGGAATAATTGATTAAGCTATCAAATTAATCGATTACACAAGCTTAAAAAATCTTTCACAAAATTTCAATTCACTGGAATAATCGATTACAGTGAATGGTAATCAATTACACTGTTTGAAAAATTGTTTGAACCTCAAATTCTCACTGGAATAATCGATTACTTTTCGAAATAATCGATTAGAGCCTCTGCAGAAACTAATTTTGCTTACAAATTAATCGATTACATAAGCATATAATCGATTATTCATGGAGTTACTGCAGAATCTACAAGATTTTCTTGGAATGTGTAATTGTCCAACTGCCACGAAATTCAAAATTTGAATCTTCTATGCTTTAAAGTTAGTGGGTTTATTCGAAATAACTGTTACTTATTTCAAATTTAAACTTTGGAGCCCAAAATCTTCTATAAATACAGCCTATGTTAAAGGAAGAAATCACACTATCATCATCTTCAACCTTAAGCACTACTGTGTTTTTCTTCTTCTGAGTCTAGAAACTCTGTCCAGATAGTCTTTCCTCACATATTCATTATGTCTGCTCCTAAAAGAACCAAAACCTCTAAGAGAAAGGGTGCTGAAACATCTAACGCTGTAGTAAATTGGTTAGACCATTGGTTTCCTAGTGAGCGTGAGAAAATGAACTATCTACAGTTCAATGCCACAAAACTTATTTTCCCTCCCAAACACCTTGACCTTGACTGGTTTATTAGAGAAAGTTTTCAATTCCCTGCTATGATTGAAGCCCAGGGATTAAAAAAGTTTGTTGAGATGAAGGGTACTTTTTACCCTGAAATAGTGAAGGTATTTTACACCTGTGCTAAAGCTTCTATGGATGGGACAATCTTGTCTCAAGTTAATGGAGTGGCCATGGAAATAACTCCTGAAGTCTGGGAAGCAATTGCTGGTATTTCCTTTTATGGTGAAAGGAAATTTGAAGAAGAAGTTGTTGGTTTCAAAGGAATCACTTGAAGAATGGACAAATAATCAAGCTTAGTTTTGAACTTTCAACATGCCTTGAAGCCTTGAAGATTAATCCGTGATTAAATGTAAAAGGAAGAAGCATTTCTGGTAATCCAAGTGCATTGCATTCACATCATTCATTTAAGTCTTTAATTAGAGTTATAGAATTTACAAGGCTTTGATAAATTGATTAAGTTTCTGAATTGAATCTAAGGTTTTTGGAAAAATACATTTTCTATTATTTTAATCGATTACCTAATATTATAATCAATTATTTTGTTCTTAGTTCTTTCTGGAAAACTCCTCAAGAACAATGTAATCGATTACGTATCGGATTAATCGATTATTTTACCCACGTTTACATATAAACAGCCTTGATAAACGTTTTAATCGATTACCAAAGGATAGTAATCGATTACATCATATGTCTCTGACTAACTATTTTGATACATTAATCGATTACCAAATATTGTAATCGATTACATAGTTCAAACATGTTTTGTGAAGCTCTCTGTCTTAATCGATTACCAAAATCCATAATCGATTACACAGTGTATCTCAAGTTTATCAAGCTTCTGTCTTAATCGATTACAAGACAGAATAATCGATTATTCTGTTTGTTGCCCATACCCAAATTTCTGTAGAACACATTAATCGATTACATGGTTGATTTAATCGATTACATAAGTGAAATAATCGATTATTGGGTGCGTTTAATCGATTACTAACAGTTACAAAAGTTGGTTATAAATAGAACCCTTGCTCAACTTGTTTTGTATCTTGACTAATTCGTAATCTGAGCCAGCTTAAGCTTTCTAAATACTTTCTTGGTGATTTTTGGGTTCTATGAGTTATTGCTTTCACTAATACACTTATGGGTTATTGAGTGATTCTTGAAGCAAGAAGATTCTTTTCAAAGTTTAAGGAAGGAGATGTTTTGAGTTTTATTTTCATCTTTCAACCTGATTCATTCATTCATGTGCATCATCATTCACTGGATCATCAGGTGAGTTTGTTCCTTAACTTAGTGGTTGTAATTCTGTTTTGAATTTGTATTTGATTTTCTATTGTAAATGGGTTTCTTTCTTGTAATCTAGAGATAGGGTTTCTCTAGGGGTTGTGCTGAGTAGTGTTCTCAGTGGGTTTGTCTCTAAGTTTCTAATAGTGTTTTAGAATTACTGAACTTTATCTAGAGTTGATAAAGAGAGATTTTGTAATTACTTGTAAGAACAGAAATTTGCAATAGTGGAACTGCACTTTAGAGTTGAGTGGAAGAAAACTGGATGTAGCTTCATAGTGTTTGAAGTGAACCAGTATAAATCTCTTGTCCTTTGATTTTAATTTCGTTCTTGATTATTTCCTATCCATCTTGATTGTCTTGCTTTGCTTATCAATTTAATCTTGAGCTATTGGATACCTTGGGCTGAGCATTTGATTGAATAAGTACTCTTGGTTTCAAAAGTAATAAAGATCCTAAGGAAAACTTTGATTTTGTATTAAGAATTTTAATTTACCAAGGTTTAACCAATTCACCCCCCTCTTGGTTAAGTGTGAAGTGTTCCTATATTTTACAGAAGCTGGAGGTTATAATAGGGTGAAAACCTATAGGGGATGCTTCTTGATCCTCAAATGAGACTGAAACTTAGGCTAAGCACTAGCCCCATGACCCATGAAGATAGACTTCTTCACTATATCATCACATACATCTTGACACCTAGGTCCACAAATCATGCACAAGCCACAGATGATGACTTACAGTCCTTTTGAATCCCTCATGATTCAAAAGATGGATGCTTTATTGTCTCTACATCATGAGCACAGGGCTAAGCCTAATTTATCTATGGAAGAGATGAAATCTAGGCTAGAAAACATACAAGTTAGGCTTATCCTTGATGATTTTGATAAACTAGCTTAGGTTCCTTGTGTTTTCATTCCTGTTTTTTATTGCTGCTTTACTCTGGTTTTTTTTTCTCTTATTAATGTACTATTTTTCCCTTTCCATTAACGAAATTTCCATTTCTACTTCTCATTGTTTGCATTGCTACCTTTTGTCTTTGATAAGCCAAATAAGGGGAGAAAATTGATTGTTAACTAAAGGGAAAACTTATTTGTTTTGCTCTGTTTTCTTTGCAAATTAATAACTGATGAAGTTACCTAAGTCAGGGGGAGCAAACAAAAATGAAAGTAAATGATCAATGTTTATGTAAGCATATATCTTAACACTTGTTCTTGGAAAATAGGCTAATTTGATTTCAGAAAAGATTTTTATGAAACTTTTACTTTTGTTAAAACATGAATGAGATTTATGCAATGGATCATAGGAGGCATCAACTTAGACATACACAAATTACAAATGTCATTCAATTGAATTGCCTTTTTCATTAGACATACACAAATTTGCAACATCCTTGCTTTTCTTCATTTCAAATTTTCTAATCAATTCATTGTAATATTTGGCTTGACTGAGAAATGTGTCATTCTTCATTTTTTTCACTTGAAGTCCAAGGAAGAATGTTAGCACTCCCATCATTCACATTCCAAACTCATTCTGCATTGAAGATGAGCATTCCTTGCACAAAGAGTTGTTAGTGGAACCAAAGATAATATCATCAACATAAATTTGAACAAGTAATATATCACTAGCAGATTTCTTGATAAATATTTTTGGGTTCAATTTGAGATACAAATTCCATATCACAACATTAATTTCTAAGATGATCTAATAGATACTCCCTTAGATACTTCACCAATAATGTTGTCTAGGGAGAGGTTTCTTGTAGTTCTCCAATCCTTTGGCCTTTGAGTTTGAGTTGAAGGGTCAACTTCTTCATTTGTTTCACCCTTATTCCTCTCATTAGTTTTATTAGTAGTGACATTTTCTTCCAATGGTCCTCCATCATTTTCAAAACTATTTTCCTCTTTTGAGGAGTTAGATTCATCACAGATAACATGTACAAATTCTTCCATGCATAAGGTTCTTCTGTTGAAAACTCTATATGCTTTATTTTGCATTGAATATCCAAGGAAGATTGATTCATCGGCTTTTGCATCGAATTTGCCAAGAATTTCCTTTCCATTGTTCCAAACAAAACATTTACAACCAAAAATTCTAAGGTGTGAAATGTTTGGTTTTCTACCTTTGTAAAGTTCATAAGGAGTTTTCTTTAAGATGGGCCTTATGAACAATCTACTTAGAGTATAGTAAATAGTGCTCACTGCATCAACCCAAAAATGTTTTGGCAAATTAGTTTCATTAAGAGTTCTTGCACCTTCTTCAAGTAACCTATTCTTGGAGTTGAAAAATTGTGGTTTATTCCATGTTCTTCACATAATTTTTCAAAATGTTCATTTTGGAATTCACCACCATGATCACTTCTTATTGAGACTATCTTGCAGCACTTTTCATTTTGTAAAATCTTGAATAATTTTATGAAAGCATTAAATGCATATCACTCTTGGATTTCAAAAATAAAGTCCATGTAAATTTGAGTAATCAGCAACTATGACAAGTCCATAGTAATTGCCACCCAAACTCATAATTCTTGAAGGACCTAACAAATCCATGTGAAGCAATTCAAGAGGTCTTAAGGTGGAAACAATGTTTTTGTTTTGAAAAGAGATTTTTGTTTGTTTCCCCTTTTGACAAGCATCTCAAAGTTTTGTCCTTTTCAAACTTGAATTTAAGCAATCCAATTACTAAGTCCTTCCTTATGAGCTTGTTCATATGATGCATGTTGATGTGACTTGCTCTTCTATGCCAAAGCCATGATTCATCAATTTTACTCACTAAGCAGTTTATATTATGAATGAATGCATGTGCTATTGCAAGCAAGTAAATGTTTACTTTCCTATTACTAACATGGATTACCTCACCAATTTTTCCATCACATATTAAGCAACAATTGTTGTTAAAGGATACCTTTAATCCTTTGTCACAAAGCTGGCTTATGCTAAGTAGATTATGCTTTAGACCTTCACATAAAGCACATTTCTGATTTTGGTTTTGTAGCTATCACCAATGTTGCCTTCTCCAATGATTTTTTCTTTATTTTTGTCTCCATAGGTGACAAATCCTCCTTCCTGTAAAATTAGATTAGAGAAAATGGATTTATCACCTATCATGTGCCTAGAGCATCCACTATCCAAGTACCATAGTGAAGTTTTAGCTCTTAGTCACATCTGTAAAAATCAAATCAAGTAGCAAAGAAAGGTACCCAATTAAGGTTGGGTCCATAGGGGTTAGCTATTTTATTCTTTTTCTTAGGAACCCTTATGCATTCTCCATTTGGCACAAGGAACCTTCTAGCATAACACTTGTGTGAGGTGTGACCTTTCTTCATGCATTAGTGACATGTTATAGATTTTGATTCTTTTTCAAAATGAGTCATTTTAGTATTCTTTGTTTTTTAAAACCTTTTTCGATTCATCTGTTTTGGGGGTACAAACTTGGAGTTTTGAAAAGGTTTTGATTGATAGTTGTATCCCAATCCAGATTTATCAGAAGCATACTTTTGCACACTTAACATTTGATTTAAACTACATTTCCCTCGATAGAGCTTTTTCAAGAGATCTACCAAGTAGGAGTTTTCAGTTTGTAAAGTCATGCATTTTTAAAGATGGCTCTTTTTGAAATCATCAAATTCCTTTTGTAAGACTTTATTTTCATCTACTTTTGTAGAAGAAGAGAGGCACATACACAACCATTTGCTTTGTAGCTTGAAACAAGGTTTTCATTTTCTTGTTTCAAGTTGCAAAGTTCTGCTTGCATTGAAGGTAGCTTAGTGGTATGTCATCTAAGATCACCTTGGAGCTTGTTATTGGAGATAGAAAGTCTTTGAGCCTCCTCATGCATTTCATTAAAACCATCAACTAATTGATCAACTTTAGGATTTACCTTAGATTTTGCACTTGACACTTCTTCATTAATAGATTATGTTAAACAAACATTTGCTTCTTCATTCTCAATTGAAGAGTCAGAGGTTGTTGATGCATTATCTTCCCAAGCTATGTAGGCTCTTTTGGGTTTCCCTTCTTTCTTTTCCTTTAACTTCTTCTTCAAGAAGATTGGACATTCAAATTTGATGTGGCCTTGCTTTCCACACTCGAAGTAGTTGAAGTTGTTGGTGTTATTGCTGTTATTATTTCTTTTGTTGGTTCTAGGGAACCTTCTATTTTTGTTTTTTTGTAGGAACTTGCCAAATCTTTTGACAATCAGATTCAAATTTTTGACACCTTCATCTTCACTTGAATCATCATCTTTCTCAGCTTTTGAATATTCAACTTTCAAAGCAATGTTTTTCGTTTCTTGTCTACATCTTCTACATTTGTTAGTTGGGACATTTCTAATTCATATTCAAGCAACTTACGAAAGAGTGCAGCCATGGACATTTTTGACAAATCTTTGGATTCTTTGATTGCTGTCACTTTTGGTTGCCAAGGTCTTGTCAAGCATTTTAGAATTTTGATGTTGAGTTCTTCTACATCAAATGTTTTACCAAGACCAAGTAGATGATTGGCAATATGTGTGAATCTGGTTTGGAGCTGAGAGATGTTTTCTGCTCAATTCATCTTGAACATTTCGTAGTCATGGATCAAGACATGTTTTCTTGATCTCCGTACTTCATTAGTTCCTTCATGAGTGATCTCCAACATTTCTCACATCTCTTTTGCACTCTTGCACCTAACTATTATGAAAAGCTTATCAGAAGACAAAGCAAAGGTTATGATGTTTTTAGCTTTAAAATCATATTGAACTATCCTATTTTCTATATTACTCATTTCATCTCATTCTTTGGGAACCTTTTCATTATCAACAGTTTTGGTAGGTATCACAGGACCTTTTTCAATTGCATTCCATGCACCGGGGTCATTTGATTGAATGAAAATCTACATTCTATTTTTCCAAAAATTGAAGCGTTCTCCCTCAAACATTGGAGGATAGTTGAGCAAGGTACCCTCCTTAAAGGTAATTTGTGTGGTATTCATTTTCTTTAAAGAAAGTAGTGATATTGAGTAACACACAAGAACTTGCTCTTTATACCAATCGAAAACAATGTGAATAGCACATAAACAAAAGGGGGGTGAATTGGTTATTGGGCAATTAAAATTTCTTTAACAATCAGAGTTGAAAGGCATCGTATCACAAAACAAATATAGAACACTTTCAATCAATCAAACCCCAATCTTTATAGAATGCAATAACAACAAAAATGTTTCTGTTGATTATGAAAAGCTATACCAACGAATGACAATTAATAACCAAAAGAAAAGATAAAGAAGAAGTAATCATTACCAAGAGAATTATACTGGTTCACTTCTCAATCCAGAGAAGCTACATCCAGTTTCCCTAACCAACTAGTTAGGATCTAACTATTTGGAAATTATTTCTTATAAGCTTATACAATCACTCTCAACCAAACCTAGATTAAGAACAAGAAATCTAACTCCCTTAGACTCTATGTGATCAAGACTTAGAGAAAACTCTTATTTAATCTTCCCTCTAGAAAAACCTATTCTAGACAAGCTTGAAGAAAACCATTGCACTAGTTACACAACTTAGAAATTCTACAAAGAATTACAACCAAAGTAGTATGAAGAGAAACAACCTGATGATCCAATTCAGATGAATGCAGATGATAAAGATTCTGAGTCAAGCTTCAATGAATACACTACTACAAACGCACAAATCTACTACGGTTCTATAGACATTTCAACTACGGTCATATGACTGTCGTAGAAATGGGTGTCGTTGATAAAGAAGTTTTTCAACTACGGTCAGTAGACCGACTTCGAATAGGCGCATTTCAACTACGGTTATTATTAAGAACTGACTTCGAATAAGCGCATTTCAACTACGGCTCTCTCTGGCAATTGACTTTGATTAGGCGCTTTTCCACTACGGTCCTCTGCTGGGACCGACTTTGATTAATGGGTTTTTAAAAAAAAAATTGATAAGTTATTTCAAACACGGTTGCATGAGGACCGACTTTGATTAGTAGGATTTCAAACACGGTCCTTAGTGAACTGACTTTGATTAAGCGCTATTCAAACACGGTTTCATTAGGACCGACTTTGATTAGTATAATTTCAAAAACGGTGCTTTAATGAACTGACTTTGATTAATTGGTAGATAAGTTTTTTTTTTATATTTTAGTATATATATTTGAAACTTTTTATATTTTAATTCAAGCTGTATGTTAATAAAATGAAAGTATTTTACTTATATTGAATTAAAAATAATTTAGTCTAACCAAAAGTAAAATTAAATATTTTAATAAATACTAAAAATGAAAGTATTCCTATTATTTTTAATATAAAATGTCTATAACTAAGCATATAGAAATTCAGAAATTCATAGAGCTGATGTTTTTCACCAAATATTTTAAGCAAATCATCGTGGAGACCAAAAATAAATAAGTAGCCAACAACAGTAAACAAAAAACTATAAATTATAGTTCCTTTCTTTCCAATAATAGAAAAAGAAACATAAGAGCAGTTATAATAATCCAATGAGATATATATCTCAAAAGAATCTCTCCAAAGCCTTTTTCTTTTTGCAACAATGCTCAAAAAATAAATCCTCTCATGGTTTCGTTATGAATGATGAAATTAAGGATTTGTGAGTCAAAACACTAAATAGCTCGTAACATCTTTTCTCTCTTCATAAATGCTTATAATATTCATTGTTTTTAGTTCAAAAGCAATGTCTATTTATAGAGAAAAGTGTTTTAACTATCAGTAATCGATTAAAGTGTTCTTGAGGCTTTCTGGAAAAGACTTATGCACAATGTAATCAATTAAAACACAATGTAATCGATTATCACAAGATGCTTTAATCAAAATAGTTGCCAAGTAATCGATTATCGCCATGTTGTAATTGATTATCACAAGAAGTCTATTATGTGATTTTGAATTGTGTAGTCGATTACCATAATCTCGTAATCAATTAAAATGTTCTTTGTTTTCAAGTAATAGATTACCACTTGTTGGTAATCGATTAAACCAATGAGAAAACATTTTCCCAAAACTTGAAACACTTAGCTTTTTATGCACTCATGAAAACCTTGTGTGTCAGAAAATCTTTTTCTGAAACTTTTACTTTTGTGAAAACATGAATGCAAAAACATGAATGAGATTTATGCAATGGATCATAGAAGGCATCAACTTAGACATACACAAATTACAAATGTCATTCAATTGAATTGGCATGTAAAAAGCCTAAACATTTCAATGTCTAAGATCCTCAACTTCATTGATCCTCTCTAACTCCCCCTAAGTCTAACAACGTATCCTACTCGTGTACACTCCAAGAGACCCAAACTAAGTTTTAGTGCTTGATCCTTGAGTGATTCAATTTTCTACACCAACACTTGGTTTTTAAGGAATTTTAATTGGTGAGTTTTCTCCTTGTTCTTCTTTATTTTCTTACCAAAAATTTCCCCTCCTTCTCCTAACATTTAATTGATTTTGCTTCATATAAATCACACTCTATTGGCACCCACTTGGAATTGCAACAAGCTAGCTACAAAGCTTCAAATGTTTCCACCATTTCCTAATCTTCAAGCTCAAACTTTTAGATCTTCAAGTGTAAGGTAACTTACACCTATTTCTCCAACTTTTAGGCGATTAAATTTTCTTATAATGTTAGATATACTACTTTTATTATTTGGTTTCATTTATTAAATACCCTATTTAACTATTATTATCATATTATTAAATGATTTATTAATTAAATAAAATGAAAATTTTGAATTCAATAAATGTTCATTAAATATAAAATATTAATTATTAGTTTTGGTAGAACATAATTACAAGAGAAAGCGTAAATTTCGTAATGAAAACTCAATTATACATTCATATATGATTTTCTATTTGAATTTTAGTAAACATATCAGCTGAAACCTAGAGTATATTATAATTGACAGTGTAGAAATAAATTTGGAAAATGAGAAAATACTCAAAACATTTATTGAATTGATTATTAATAATTATTATATTTTTATCTTATAAATATTAGATGTAATTATTCTAATTATAATTTATTCTAATCAACTACTATTGAGATTTTGGACAAATAACAAAAATTTAAGTTATTTTCAAATCCGAATTCTCTATATTAAATAAAGACCATGCGTTAGTTATTGAATTAGGTATTCTTTAATTATTTTGTAATACATTGGTTTGTTTTTACTCTTTTATTTTCTGGTAATACAACAATATGTGCATCTTGTGGTATAAAAGATCCCGCTTGCACAAACTCAAATGCAAACCCTATTCCGATTTAAACACAAATTTAGTTTTTATTATGTCTCTCCTTTCCCTCTCTGAATAGCCTCGTATCTCAAGAAAAATCTCATCACCAATGAATCTCCTTGCTTCATTAATAACTTATGTTCACCTGTTTTCCTCTGGTATGTGTGTTCCTTTTCTTTTTCTTTTTTCACCTTTTGGGTTTCCAGAAGTATTCTCCTTTGCACAATTGTGTTTGAAACATTGTTATCTATTATATGTAGACACATTTCCCAATAGAATTTTGTATTGTGGGTATCAACAATGGCAGATCCAAAATTGTAAAGGTTTGATTATCAATTTTTTCCCCAAGATTCAATTTGATTGTAAAATTCTTAAAAATGAATTGATTGATTCTCCAAATTTTTAAAAGATTCAAATTAGTTCTCAAATTATTAAAAATAATGGTCTCCACATTTTTAAGAAATTGAGGACCCAATTGATTCATTTTTTAAAATCTGAGGATTAGTTTGGGGACCAAAATGAATCTTTTAAAAAATTAGGAACCAATTAAATCACTTAAAATAATTTAAGGAACAAATTGATATTTAAAGAAAAAATATTTTATGGGGAAAAACTAATTTTTATGGGAGCAAAAGATAAATTCTATTATATATCATGTAAGAAACGAAATCTTGTGGGGATAATTGACCCCACACTTAATAAGCTGAATCTGCCATTGCTACGAACCTTCGAATCTAAATTGAATTTCACTTTATTCTTTTTATTTTTATATTTTTCAAATGTTCGAATTTTTTTTATCTTGCTTGCTTTGTCATCTTTGTATCTTCTGATATACACCCCAGTTGTTTTGGATTCTCTCAATTAAGATTGCGATATATGATTTTCATAGGTTCTTACCCACAATATAAATTTGGTTTTGGATTCTCTCAATTAAGATTGCGATATATGATTTTAATAGGTTCTCTAATTATTTGATAAAGGAAGAAATTTTTGTGCTTATTTACCATTTTACTGGTTCATAAATGAAGTATTTGTTGAGGAATTGAAGGAAAAATGAATAACTGAAGTATGGAATAGTTTGGCCAAAATTTGGAATATACAATCCCATGTTTAGAAAAATATAAAATAAAAATATGCTTTTTTGTTTCATATTTATGTAAAATTATGATTTTTGTTCATTTCTTATTCAACTTGATTCCATGCCATGGCCTATTTGGCCAAAACAATTACACTATTGGATCTTTCTCTAATGTTATGAATTTGCTTATGGATTTAGAGATATTGAAACTTGACAATTACGGTTGAATCAACCATAACTTCAATAATCGTTCGTAATTTGTACAGTGCACTTTTTATTGACCCACACTCAAACATACACGTGATATTTCTTATTGTATAGTGTCACTATAGTCTAATGTTTCCATAGTTAACTTAACATTATCCTAAATACTAAATACTAAATAACATATAAAAAATATTCATATAGAACTTAACATTATCCTAAATACTAAATAATATATAAAAGCCTTATCCTGCCTAGTAGGCCAACTGCAATAATCAATTTGAGAGCATTGGATTCTCTCAAAAACATTAAAATTACCTGAACTAGCCTTTGTAGTCCATCATCATGTTGTTGTTGATCGATAGCATTAATTCAAAGCAATAGTTTTAGATTGCTTTAAAACATCATTTCAGCTTAGCCACTTTATGCTTAAAAGAAAAAATCTTAACGAACTCAACCAATGAAAATTTAAATGCATGAATCCCTTTTACATCCTTTATTTTCTTGGCCTCACCGGGTCTATTGTTTTGGTCTAAGTTTTTCAAATGACCATTTTCTTTTGTAATTTAATTTTCACATGTAGAACTTTGCTCTTATTTGAATACTACTTTGTTCTCCTTATTAACCTCAACATTTTCACATTTTCATATTATTTGTTTTGTCCTAAACATGTACTGGTGTTGTAATACAATGTGTGTTCCTATACACGAGTGTATTTTGAGTATATTCTTGTTATTGTTATTGTTGTTGACGCTGTTATTGTCTTTATTATATTATATTATATTATATTATATTTGGTGTTAGATGAGTATTAGATTAATTTCTTATAGTTAGAATGCTTAAAAAGTCTTCCAAGTCTAGTTAGTTTTATGATGACAACCGTAGAGAGAAAATGTCGTATCTTGAGTTCTAGTTGCTCGTTTAACGTGTTGTTTGCATCATTGGAAAACTTGCTGAAAAGCTACAATTCATCCATACACCTTGTACACCAACATAGGCTTTTATCTTAGAGAAAATCATTTCCAAAGTAGGCCACTTGATCATGAAAAACACATCAAGTCCCACATTGGACAAAATAATATCATGAATTCCTTTCTTCCCCTGTATATGGAGGGGACCACCAAGCCTTATGAGCACCATAGAATAAAGTGGGTTTAACATTAAGTGTAGAGCCCTCATAGTTAATATTTTTATCTTCCTCTTAGAGTATTGAAACTCGAGGCATATATCCTTCCTAAGCTATTTTATTCTTTAGTTTTTGGAGTAATTATTTTATCTTATCTTAGGAACTAGATATCTTTGTTTAGGAGAATGATATGAAAACCAAGAGATGTGAAGAGAGTAATCAGAAATGTGATATTAATGTGAAAAATGAGTTATAATAAATAAAAAAAACATGATAATTTTAACCATAGTATACGATTTAACTAGCTTTTGAGGTAAACATAGAAGTTGTAGATAATTGTCTTATCTTTCAAAAAAGATAGGAATAAGCTTTATTGAGTCAGTATAACTCCATATATGTCATGTACATGACACAAAGGTCATAGGAGTGTAAAAGTAAATAAAGGAGGTAATATCCCTAGAACTTAAGAAATGATATATGGACTATTGATGTTAATAGGTAATTGATATAATAGGAAAATGATATAAAATTTGGATGGATTGAATAACTTACTACTTAGTCAAGTGTGCTTAAGCATTCTTGTGATTGAATTATGTTTGGGAACGTTGTTCCTTTTGTCTATGAACATGATTTCATGTATATTCACATGAGTGTGACATGTAATGTGTGGTTCTTATGTGTATGAGATGTGGATTACATGGTACATGAGTAAGATTGAAATTTTTAGAGAACCTAGTCCATGTGGGATAGGATTCTCCATGTGATGTGATAAGTGAAACCATATGCATCCTCTATGTTCATGCATTATAAATGTGCATGCTTTTGAGATGAGGGATGTCGTCGAGCTGAACCGGGGAGGGAATGAACTAGTTGAAGTATGACTTTGTCCTTGGTGGCTATCCAGTTGGGAATCTTCATGTGTATCATGTTGATCCCATGGGTTGGAGTATCCATGCAAGACTAGTAACCTTGATGTGCCGCCAACAGTCTTGTCTTAGTAAAAGTGTACTAATGGAATCATGTGGGTTCGTTACTACATGTCCTCCCGAGCTTCTTTCACAAATGTTTTTCTGGAACCGCATGCATATGAGAAAAGATAAATCAACATCGCATTGCATATGTGCATTTTTGTGAATTGTCTAACTTCTGTTTTTTATGAAATGGATGCCATGTGTGGCTTATGTTGTACTTATGTTAAGTGTAAATGATTCTATCAATAGTTTTAATAATGTATATGTATCTATAAGTTAAACTGTTGTAGTGAGTTGTAATGGGATGAGATGTAGCTCTTTAAGGGAATGATAAGAGATATATCTAGAATGACACTAATATGTATATTGGCTAGAACAAATATTGTCTTTGAGCATAGATTGAGGTAAGGTGAATGTTTGGGAGTAAAATTCAAGTAAGGAAAGGGGGGTTGCTGCAAGAGAGAGAGATAATTGAGAAATTTTAAGTAACTTACTTTTTAAAGAATGAATCACAAGTTATTAGCGAAGAAGAACAAGTGTAGTAAGTCATTACAAGGGATAAGTAAGAGGAAACTATTTATGATCGTTTATGATCTAAGGATGTAGACCCAACCTTAGAAATGATAGGGTTTGATAAAGACCCAATGAGAGTAAAGCCATGAAAGACAAATGATTGGGTTGTTCTGGTAAAGGAGTCCAACCCAATCCTAAAGTCCCTTGAACACTCACTGAGACATTATGTCACACCCCTTTAAATTTCTTTCTTTTCGGGAAACACGTGATGGGATTTTTTGTGAAGCATGGAACCTTGTGTGAAAGATGTAACTTAGTTATTTTATTATTTATGTATATTTCTTATATGTTGTATGATATGAATGGAATAAGAAATAATTTGTATTTATTTTAGATATGGACTCAAGTTGCAATCTTTATATGTTAGCTTTCGCATGATAACTTTGTATAAATGTTTTTAATTTTCACATTCTAGAAAAATAAGCATAATTATTGTAATATCCTTAGGGTGTTACATCAAATGGTATAAGAGCATACCTCCTAGTATGGTGTGGTTTGAGGACAAACTAGGTGAAAGTTGGTGGACATGTAACACCCCCATGAATCACATCAAAAAGAGAGGGATCCAGAAACTGTGTAAGTGTGAGACTATATAGTTGATGATGACTTAAAGAAATTAGTTGTTGCTACCTATAC
This sequence comes from Glycine latifolia, assembly GCA_013407115.1. Lineage (NCBI taxonomy): Eukaryota > Viridiplantae > Streptophyta > Magnoliopsida > Fabales > Fabaceae > Glycine > Glycine latifolia. The sequence continues at coordinate 80,248 of QARZ01000495.1, forward strand.
TGACAAGATGCATCTACTTTTCGATAGCCATTAGTTCAGAGCTCCATGACTAACCATGCTTGGCTTGTAGCAATTATGGGATAGGTGGCTCTCTAGTAAGTTTCCTGGGAAGCGTGAGTTGAAACTGCAAGAAACACACTAAAATGGGGGGTTGAATAGTGTGTATATCAAAGATAAAGGCTTTTCACGATAACAATAATTATATAGATAATACTATGTTAAACACTGGTCATCCACTAAGGATAAAAAGAATATGTAGTGAAAAATAGAGTGGTTGTCCAGTGACAAATAAAGGGTTCTTAAAATAGTTTTCCAAATAAGCACGTGGTGTAAAGTAATGTTAGAAAATGTAATAAGAATACTCAATAAAACTTTATGGAGAGAAGTATAAACACTTGGTTTATACAGGTTCATTCAACCTGAGCTACGTCCAGTTCTTCTTTATTCACAAGTAAAGGGTTCCACTGATCAAAACTTATTACAAAACAAGTATTCTAACCCATCACTTCTTGCTTTACAAGTATTCTTAACACCACTTCTAGTATCTTATTAGGCTCCCCGTAAATCTAAGTACCCAAGTATTTTTTTTTAACATGAAGCCTTTCCTGGCTTTCAGCACAAATACATAACTACTTTTCTTCACGAAGAATAAAGCAATGTATATCGTCAAGTGTTTTTAGCACTCAAGTATTTTTCTTGCGCTCTTGTTCTATCCTTTTCTCATTTTTCTTCAGTTGCTTCATTGAGGGAGACATCCTTTTATAGACTTTAGTGAAGTATCAATTATGGGATATCCATAGTTATCTTCATTGAGGGAGACATCCTTTTATAAACTTCTTGAAGTATTATGTTGTGTCACATAGAGAAATGAGGCGATGTGTCAAGCTCTGAATGGTGAGGATTTTATACGAAGTACTAACAACACCATGTGTTTTTTGTTTGCTCTGAAAGCGACATCAAGGGAAATAATACATGTGCTCTTTCCTTTTTTGTGATACTTAGGCTTTAAGAATGGACACACGAGTTTACCTTATAACAGTGTGTTACATTGATATGCACAAAAGTGGACACTCACTGAATATAGCGTGTTGGATGCTTTGTTAAAATGGAGCATACTATCTATAGTTGTGGATGATATTTAATGTTGTAAATTCCTTTAACATAGTAATCTTGTCTACTTGTCAAAACTCATTAGAATATAGATAATTTATAGTTATAGTTATATATCAAAATCTAAGGTGGATGACACGCATGGTCGTCCAGACCTAACAATCTCCCCCTTTTTGATGATGACAAACCATATAAATTTTGATTAAAAATAGATAGAGTTATAAAAGAGAATGTAATGCAGTTAAACTCCCCCTAACTTCAAGCATGGCATGAAAATGACATATATTAAATACAATGAATATAGCAACGAAATATAACAGATAACACATAAAGAAGAAAATATATGGAAATACTTCAAGACTGATTTTATTATTAAAAAAAAACTTTCCATTACAATCAAAATTCCTATTTCTCCGCTTGTGGTAGAGATGGTGAAGATAGAAAAGTTAAAGAACATCATCCCCATTCTTGAGATGGTGATGGTGGTTGTATTAAAGCCAATGGCTATGGTAGAGATTCAAGAGAAGCAGGTAGGAGGGAGGTTGTGGTAGAGGTTCATCGGCAATGGACTTGGAATCCTCATCCATCTTCGAGCCAACTTTGTGAAGCACACTCTTGTTCAGAATGTTTGCCCATATTTTTGTCTTCTAACACATCATGTTGTAGATGATGGTATTCTAATCACTAGCATGGTTAGAATTGTGTTGGTAGAGAGCTCTGGTGATTTGGGAGTCATAAACTTCCTCTTGGAGTAAGCCATTTTGAAATGCGCTCTTTACATCCATTTGATAAAGCTTCATATTGCTATAAGATGCAAACGAAAGTAAGATGCGTATTACTTCCAAATGTACAACAGGTGCAATGGTTTATGCGTAGTCTATACCTTTGTGTTTGAGTAACCTGTAGCAACTAACCTTGCCTTGTTTCTCACAACCTTACGATCTTTTCTAGTTTGTTGCAAAATACCCATTTCGCCCCAACTGCCCTCTTTCTTTTTGGTAGTTCGATGAGCTTCCAAACATAATTCTTTTGAAAATGATCAAACTCTTATTGATTTGCTTTCAGCCAGTTGTCATTTTGCATGGCCTTGTCAATGTGGTTGGGCTCTATCTCAGAGATTAGTGTCATGTGTCCTTGTGTTTTTAATGTAGATCTAGTGATTATGGAGCTATAGTGCAGTTGTAAATCTTCTAAAGACTTATCTAGCTTAGATAATTCTTTATCAGGCTTATTTTTGTTAAATCTCATGTGGATAGCTTTTTATACAACTAAAGTTCTTAGGTTATAGACTCTGAATGCCTTTGAAGTTTCAGAGTATCGAAGAAATATTCCACAGTCACTTTTCGAGTCAAGTTTTCCCAAACTATCTTTTGTGTTGAGAATGAAACACTTGCACCCAAATGGATGAAAATATGATATCTTGGGTTTTCAACCCTTCCAGAATTCATAGGGAGAATTTTTCAAGATGAGTCTTATATAAGTTTTGTTTTGAAGATAACACGTAGAATTCATTGCTTTAGCCCAAAAGTGCTTAGGGGTTGAGTTGTCATTTAGCATGGTTCTAGCCATCTCTTGGAGAGATTTGTTCTGTCATTCAACTAGTCAATTTTGTTAAAGAGTTCTTGGTGTTTAAAAATGGTGAAGAATTCTATTTTCTTCATAGAACAGGTGGAACCTTTCATTTTCAAACTCGCCCCCATGGTCACTTCTAATTGAAGTAATGCATATTCCTTTTGCAACTAGTTCTTCCCAAGTGGTTATACTATTTGAGGTCTGTCTATCTAACCATCTAAGTGTTTTCCCTTTAACAGTAAAAGGAAATAACCTTAATCTTATAGCATCATCTGACACTCCTTGGTGTCTAATGGTATCACAGATTCTCAAAAATCTGTCAATGAAATCATGGGGATCTTCATTATCTTCCCCTCCAAACTGACTGCGTTCCACTAATGTAATCAATGAAGGATGAATATCAAAGTGATTTCCTTCAATTGGTGGTCTTACAATACTAGAGTTTGGTCTAGTGAACAATGGAGCCAGAATATCCTCCATTAGTTCATCTTCTAGTCCTGGCAGATTATTTCCTCGGTCAGTCATTGCTTATTCTAATTCAGAGATTGAATCACAATCAGAGTCTTCTGCCTCTCTTTCTCTTTCTCTGGCTAGTCTCCTGTTTCTTCTAATAGTTCTTTCTATTTCAGGGTCGTACTGTAGATGATTAGGATTAACTACACCTCGCATAAACTAAGAAAAGCAGTTTAGTAACAAAAGAAATTCCAATCTCAAGATATAAAGTTAATATAAAATTGGCTATTGCAATCCCCGGCAACGGCGCCAAAAACTTGTTGTGAACTCAGCAAGTGTACCGTTCGTTTCAAGTAACAAAGTGAGTAAGTCAAGTATCGTCTCCACAGGGATTGAATGCAATTTTATGGTAACTTAATGTCTTAGAAATTGGAAGACAAATAATAAGTTGAGAGAATTGGTTGAGTTTGTATTTAAGTAACGTAAATGAAATGACAGAAATTTAACAAGAATGTAAACTAATATTAAATCGATTTTGCTGCAGTGTTGAGAGATAATTATGGTTAAGCGCATTCCCCTATGATTCCTTCCTTCTATGCTTCAATTGATTATTAACTTGAGTTATTTCTAATTGCTCAGCTGATGTATTCTCACATAATTAGCTAAATCCTAATCCCTTAGTAATTTAACCCTTTGGTGAAATTAAAAACCCTAATCCCTTAGTAATTCCTTCTTAAACCAAGCATTTAGCAAACACATCCTGAAATTACTGCAACTACACATTCCTATCCCTAGGTAATGTATAAATTGTTGCTTTACTCATTTCAGAAACTAGAATCCCAATATCCCTATTGTGAATTCTAATCCTAAACATCTTAATAGAGTGGCCAGTCCCAATTAAGAATAATGCAATGAAGAACAGAATAAAACAAAGCAATTATGATAATTCTCATTAAAACCAATCAAGACATAGACGAGTTCACATAAGTTCTTGGCTCAACCACAATACAAGAATTTAGCCAAGCATACTCAGAACTGGCATTACTTCCATAACTAACATGTTCCTAGAGAGAAATTACCAGAACAAGAGATTACACAGAGTTGCTATTCTGCAATTCCCCAATGATTCCAATCTTCTCCCAAGGTTCTTCAATGGCTTCTTCTGCAGAAAATCTTCAAGAGGTCTAGCCATAAAAATTCTTCTTTGTGACCCAGAGGTCTCTTTTTATCCCCCATACGTTCTAGGTTTAAATCCAGTAATGAGGAACTGTTCCCCAAGCTAAATCAGTGTCAAATCTTTTAAATTAGGAAATATCGAGCTTGTGGGGCGACTAGTATGGAGTCCCACGCTAATCGCGTGGGTCATTCGAATTGAAGGCTTGAGTTTGATATCATTGCTCTACTCACGTGGATGGCCACGCTAATAGCGTGGCTTGTTCGAGCTGAGGGGTTAACCTTTGGTAGTGCTACACTACTCGCGTGGATGGCCACGCTAATAACGTGGCTAAATTCGAGTTGGCAGTTTGGTTTTCAGCATCTGGCGCGATTGACATGGTAGTTGGCGCTACTAGCGCGGGCTCTTCGAACTGAATATTTGATCTTTACCCTCTAACGCTGATCGAGTGGGAGTCCACGCTATTAGCGTGGCTTGTTCGAGAGCACTAGCTTGCTCTTTTTGCTTCTTTTCCTCTCTTGTTGGTTCCTAAATGACAAAATAACTAAGAAATTAAATTAATATGCAATTAAGTAATAATTTACCAAATCCTAATCTAATTTACTCATTCTTAAACAACTTATTAATCAATTAATCCTAAAAACTACTATATGCTGGAAGCATATCATGCACACTCTCTCCAAAGGTCATATATTTCTTCCTTTTGATGATTTTGAAGTTAATTAAGTTCTTTCAGATCATTTTGAAGATCTACCAGTTTGTTTTCCAACTCTTGAAATCTCTTAAGAAAGGTAGTTTTTTCGCTGGGATTTGTCTATATCTTAATGCATAACTTAGATTTTTTTTCTTTAAGAGTTACACAAGCTTTACATGTTTGAGCTAACTCATCCAGTGAACCATCTACTTGATCCTAAATGGTTTTCTCAAGATTTAAATGATCTTTGGATAGATTTTTGAAATCTCTTCGTAGGTTTTTACTAGCTTTAGAGAGAATCGATGAGTTAGATAGAAGTTCATGATAAGCTTTTCTAAGAGACTTAAGGTCACCAAAATTTACCTCATCATCCTGGTATGATTCAAATCCTTCACAAGTTGTTTCTGCCATCAAGCATATGTTTCCTTCTTCATCGTCTTCATCAGATGAGATGTTGTGCAGGTCTTCCTACATGCTCATAAGTCCTTTCTTTTCTTTAGTCTTAAATAATTTCTTCTTATCTTCTTATCTTGACCTGTCTCTAGAGTTGGACATTCCATCTTGAAGTGTCCACGCTTTTTGTACTCTTAGTTCATTAAGAAGTGTTTGAAAACATCCGAACATACATTGTATTTCTTCGTTTTCTTCCATGGAAAAAATTTCATACTTAAGGGTGAGGAAACTAAGTTTTTTCCTCTGTTTCCTCTGAAGTGCCCTCGTATGCTACAGCTAGAGTGTTCCACATTTGTTTGGCACTTCTGAAGCTGTGTACCTTGGTCCACTCCTTATCTGAAAGAGCACAACATCATGTTCCTAGTCTTGGAGTTCAGCAAAAATCTTAACTTTTGCTGCTCCATCCACAGACTTCTAGGGATCTTGTTCAGCTAGTCATCATATGGTATGCAATCTTCATTTTCCACCAAATCCAATAGATCCTTGTGAATAGATTCAAAATGGGCTACATAAACTCCTTTAAGTACTCATACTTTACTTTTCTGAATAGAGGTGGTTTGTTGGTGGCAAATCCCTCTTCATTATCTCAGATATATAGGATATTTTCCTTGGTATTGTCAAATACTCAAACCTTAAGGCTAAGGTTTGATACCAATTGAAATTGCAAGAAACACACTAAAAGGGGGGTTGCATAGTGTGTATATCAAAGATAAAGCCTTTTTGAAATAACAAAATAATATGGATAATACTGTGTTAAACATTGGTCGTCCACTGAGGATAAAAAAAAAATATGTAGTAAAGAACGGAGTGGTCGTCCATTGACAAATAAATGATTCTTAAAATAGTTTTTCAAATAAGCACTTGGTGTAAAGTGATGTTAGAAAATATAATAAGAATACTCAATAAAGTTTTAGGCAGAGAAGTAGAAACACAGGGTTTATACTAGTTCGCTCAGCCAGAGCTACGTCTAATTCTCCTTTACTCACTAGTAAAGGGTTCCACTAATCAAAACTGATTGCAAAAAAAAGTATTCTAACCCGCCATTTGTAACAACCCGCCTCGTCGCTACTATATCACTAACTCTAATAGTGCAAATTCATATTTTAATAAAAACTCCATTAATTTGATTATGAAAATGAGAGTAAATTTTTTGCAATAATACAATCATCGTACATACGATACAATTACAATAATTGAATACATATGTATGCATATACTAAATCAGTACTCATCATTCATGTGTTTAGAACTTAATTTAGTTTCACATGTATATACATCTGAAATTACATATCTAACAAAAAGCCAAAGAACTAACTAAGAAAGAGTTGATTAACAAAACATAACTCTTTCTCCAAAAAGAAATCCAACGTCATCACGTCAGCTTGATGGCTCTAACTAAAAAGAAGATCTCTCTCCAAAGTCACCTATTGCTGCTCATCTGCTCACATGAACAAAAGTTCACGATCATCACAGGTACCAACCACACGGTACAACAAATGCAAGGGTGAGTTTATTATATAAAACCAACAAGTAATATATAACAATAGTTAGAGAAGGTAATCCAAAACATCACAATATCATCACAACATCTAATCATTTCATCACGCAACAAACAGGGACAGTCATCCAAATACATTCCACAATCAACCTATAATGCTTAGAATGATGCATGCTCCTGACTCATCTCTCAGCATGTAATGTGGTACCATCCCAGAAATAGTCCAACACAGGGAGATGATGTAGCAGGATTTCAGGGTCACTCTGTTGTGCACAGGGCGCTCCCCCCACTGGTGATCAGCCATGGGTCTCAGTAAAGGAGTTCCAAACAGTTGTGCCCCCCAGTACCTTGGTACTCTGCAGCCAATCATCCTATTTCCGTAAAACAAATGAAGTATGTCACATGGGCATCATCAATGCATAACCCGGCCAGGAACAAATCCTTCCTCGCAAGGGTGACCCGCCATGCACCCCCATGTACATACATACCGCCCCAACATGGGCTCACCGATATGCTAGGAACACATCCTTCCTCACAAGGGTAACCAACTGGTCACTGCATCCCACGTGTACATACACAGCATACAGCCATGGGCACCATCAATGTATGACCTAGCTAGGAACAAATCCATCCTCGCAAGGGTAACCCGTCATACACCCCCCATGGGTATCCATGTATATGCACATCACACAATGACAACCATGGGCCCCATCAATGCATGACCCGACTAGGAACACATCCTTCCTCACAAGGGTAACCAGTCATACACCCCCCATGGGTGTCATTATATATCCATATCACATAATGACATTATTAGCATCAACATAATCTCTTATCAATGTCATTATCAATATCCACATCACATCATCTAATTTCATCATCATACATATCAAAGTCATCTCATTTCAACATCATCAACTACATCAACATTATTTCATTTGTACATCATCAAACACATCATCATTATCTCATTCAATCATCATCAACACATCAATAACATCTCATTTCAACATTATCAATGACATCAACATCACCTCATCCATCCACAATCCATATTACCACAAGACTGGTATTTTAGAAAAATTCTAAATTAAAGAGGAGGACTACAATATAGAAAACACACTCTTATGCCCATTTAATGATTTAATAAAGAATTAAATAGAAAAACATATTATAAAATTTTGGGCAGAGTCTCCTCTGTAATTAAGACTTTTCCCAAAAATCCAATAATCACAATAATAATATCATTCACAGTTTTATCCATCAACAAGCCAATTCATCGCATCTCATTAGTTAAAAACACAGTTTTTCTTGAAAACGAGCACACACAGGAACAAACACACATCAATCACAAATACATCGCATCCCATTAATTAAAAATGTAGTTTTTCTTGAAAACCAGCACACAACAGGGACAGGCAGATATCTTCATAGTTGGACTCCCTGGCCCCTAACTATGGCATCTAAACTATTACCAACATAATAAACTCCCCTTACCTATCTATGTCTTTCCATTAGCTCCTTGAAACGTTGTTTTGGGATCTCTCAAGTTCACGTGCTTTGGCCCAAACACAGAGCTCTATATACCAAATTGAAGATAATTTAGTATAGATTTCAAAAATAAGGCTAACATTAGCATTTGGGGTCAAATACCCACTCAAATTTAAAAAAAAGGCTAAAATGGTGTTTTGAGAGTCCACATCAAAAGAAATCATTTTGAAATTCCGATCACACCAATGTGACCAGGGTTCAACAAGGATCACAGAAATGATATCAGTTTCATGATTATGAGACTTTTACAACATCTCATTTTTAAAGGGTTTTTCAAAGGAAGTGTAAAACTCCCAACAACGGTACCCAAAATAAAAGAGACACTAAGAGAAGCTTAAACTAGCTAGAAGAAGACAAAAGAAACCAAGATTACCTCAAGGAAACCAAGAAAGCAGGATTGGGAGCTCCGTTCTCTACTGAAACTTTGAGAAGAGTTTCGAAGATTCCGCTCCGATTAAAGGGTTTCTCTCCATGCAGTGGTCTCGTGGTAAGCAACGGCGGTCCGTGGTGGTCTCCAGTGGTCTTGGGTGGTGGAGGATGGTGGTGGGAGGTTGGGGGAAGGTTTGGGTAAGGAAGAAAGCTTCATTTTCATGATTATGGCTGCTGGTACGTATTTATCACCGCCTTCACTCACGTAGGTGAGAAAAAATGCCTGCAAAATTCGCCTGGGCGAGCTGACCCAATTCTAGAATTTTTTGCTTCAGTGAAAAATTAATTTATCATGTTTCAGATATTATTTTGACAATCCCAATGGTCAAAAGTTACATATGTGGGTTATCAATCTAGAATGATGATTTTACTAAAATAGGTTTTCAGGTCAAACTCGGAATCACTCAATTATAACGCATCTCAAACAAGCTCTACATACTTGACATTTACACCAAGCAATGGCACATGGATAATTCACATAACATTTCAACTAATCCTAATTAATAAATTAATCAAATCATACAAGGAATACATCACACATATATTTTAAGTTACCGAAATTTCAGGGTGTTACACCATTCTTGTCTTTACAAATATTCTTAACACCACTTTTGGTATCTTTTTGGACTCCCCCTGAATCTAAGAACCCAAGTAATTTTTAACAGTAAGCCACTCCTGGCTTTCACAAATAAATTTTTGAATGAATACAAGTATCTTAACAATCAAAAAGTGAAATACAATTAAGCACAAATAGAGAACTACTTTGCTTCTCAAAGAATAAAACAATCTATATCGTCTAGTATTTTTAGCAGAGTTTCACTTCATGTATTTTTCTTGCGCTCTTGTTCTATCTTTTTCTTATTTTTTGTCAATTGTTCCATTGAGGCAGACATCCTTTTATAGACTTCAATAAAGTATTCATTATGGGATCTGAGTTATTATCTTGAAAGGACCATTGTTTCACATAGAGGAATGAGGCGACATGTCAAGCTCTGAGTGGCATGAATTTTATACGAAGTACAGGCAATGCCATGAGAGTTTTTTCCTCTCTGAAAGTAACCTTCAAGGGAATATTCCACATAAGCCTTCTACTCTTTTCTATGTTGTCATTTTCTTAAATTCAAATGTTATTTATTCAAATGTAAGAGAGGAAAATAGAATTTGAATTAAACAAATAGAATTTAATACTAGTCTTTATGACTGCACGAACGAGTTTACCTTATAATAGTGTGTTGCACTAATATGCACAAGAGTGGATGCTCACTGAATACAACATGTTGGATGCTAGGTTAAAATAGAGCATACTCTCTACAACTGTGGAAGATATTCAATGTTGTAAATTCCATTAACATAGTAATCTTGTGCACTTGTCAAAACTCATTAAAATATCAATAATTTATACTTATTGTTCTACATCAAAATCTAAGGTGGATGAGGCATATAGTCGTTTAGACCTAACACGAGTGAGGACAAAACACTCTAAAAAGTCTTGTGGTTGTTTGTGAGGAAAGTCATTGATCCTGAAAGTAGTTATGATTGTCGATGTCTTGAAAAGGGCTAGCTACAGAGGATTATGATTGGTGGACATAGTGTGGGTGCGTCATCGAGAAGTCGATTATCAACGGGGTTACACAATATACACGTGCAACATCAGAATTCAATATATAGGCCAATACAAATAGTATTACATGAGGGTCTTTAACATTTTTAGTAGATAAATCATAATATATTAGTACCATAAAAAATTGTAGAAAGATTTAAACAAAAGTAGATAAATAAAAGGAAGAGTGAGAACGTTGGGCATCCCATTCATTTGTTTTACTTATTATCTAGAATAGTTTGACCAACTTCTCCATGAGAGATTTTGTCCTTCCATTTATTTACTTAAATAGAGAAGATAAAACCTGGAAATGTTTGGTAAGTAATGCAATAAAATTCTTTCCATGCCTGTTTCTTTTTCTTTTTAGGATGTTCGTATGTAAATTTTAGCATGAAATCTGGAATGTTTGGTAAATAATGTAATAATATTCTTTTTAGGAAAAAATTTCAAACATAACTTGTTGTATAATTTTAAACTTACTTTAAAGCAAAAATAAATTTTTAAAAATCAAGTTTCATTAAAACCCTAAACTTGTTTCATTTGATTTTTCTTTTTTATATATATGTTCTCTAACAAGGTGACAATGTGCCTTTATTTTTTGTAAAAACATTTACAGGTCTTGGGTGCTCTTCTATGGGATATGGAGCAACACAGAAGATTGACCCATTTTTTGTGGACATAGATGGCAAGGGCCTCAAATTTAATAATTTTTCCTAGAATAAAGTTATAAAACATGAGATCTAGGACCACAAACATATATACATATTATATGCACAATAGCAAGATGACTTCACAGGTCTTAATAATCTACTATATATTTTACTTATAAATATAATATTTAATGTTGATGGAAAATTAATTTTACTAATATATTTACTATTTCAAATAGATTAAATATATACCTTAAACATAATAAAATACATACCAAATATATACATATATGAAAATATTAAAACATTAAAATATGAAATGTATATATATAATAATTGTTACAATGTATTTAATAAATAAATATATATATATATATATATATATATTATATATACATGTATTTAATATGTTTAATATACACATACATGTTTAATATATATTATAGTTATTATTTACAATAATTAAGTTATGTGTTATTTTATATGCAGTATTTTACTATTCCAAGAGTATGGGAAGTAGAGAGAATAAAGACAGTTTACATTGAGTGAGCAAGATATTTTCTAATAGTTAAAAATGAAGCATTAGTTGTTTTGAGGAATTTTACAATTGTAGAGTTATGTTTAGCTTAGGTTATAGATGATTTTATGTATTGACATTATTGTTTCATTAATTGATAGTAATTATTTAATAATAATTTGGGTATAATATAATTTACTGCATGAAATGGATCTATTTTCAATTTCTATATTTAATTTGGGTAGTATTAACAAAATAGACAAAATATTAAAAAAATGACAAAAAACAAATCGATTTTGGTGAAAATTGATGTGGTGAGATGTTGTAATGCACCTTACCACATTGGTTTTGACGAGAACCGATGTTGTAATGCAAATGAAAAAAGAATATCGGTTTTCACTAAAGCCAATGTTGTAAAGTGCATTACGACATCAGTTTTGTAAAAAATCGATATTGTTTTTGCATTTTTTTCAATATTTTGTATATTTTGTACTATACACATCAGTTTTGGGAAGAACCAATGTTGTATAGTGGATTTAACATTAGTTTTAATAATCGAGTCTAAATTGATACTTTTAACGTTAGTAGTTTCAACATCGGTTCATAATCGACATTGAAATTATAAATAAAAAAACAATGTTAAAAGCCTATTTTCTAGTAGTGATTTCTTTCTTTGTCTATCTTAATCTAAAACTAAACAGAAAAAATTTAATGCCTAAACGCATATAAATGAATATATTCATTATTTTTATTATTGTGTAAAAAATTAGTTCAAAAAGCATAATTAAAAATTGAAATTATTTTGTATTGTATTAATTATTGAATTTATTAAATAGCATAAATTTATTATTAAATATAGAATTAAATGCTACATTTATTGAATACAACATTTTATTGTCATTTAATAAAAAATTATTTTATATTTAGTAAATGTATATTAAATATATAACTTTTCATATCAATCTAACTATATGGAACTGACATACAACAAATCACACTAGAAGAGAGTTAAATAGTATGTTAGACAAAATATTAAATTCTTGTTGAATGGAAGATGTTTGATAAATAAAATTATTTGTAAAGACCTTTGTCCAATGACCGAAAGAAAGTTTTCTTAAGTACATGTGGATTGTTGTGCAATGATATATGCAAAACATATTTTCAGTGAAAGACTTGTGTGTAAGAATGTGACAATAATAGACTTTGGTAATACTCTAACAAACTAAAGATGAGCAGTAAAAATGCTTAAATTTATCGGGATAAATAAAATTTTTTGTAAAGACCTTTGTCTAGTGACCGAAAGAGAGTTTTCTTAAGTACACGTGGATTGCTGTGCAATGATATATGCAAAACATATTTTCAGTGAAAGACTTGTGTGTAAGAATGTGTCAATAATAGACTTTGGTAATACTCTGACAAACTAAAGATGAGCAGTAAAAATGCTTAAATTTATCGTGAGCTAAGTCCAGTTCACCTTTACCAACTGTTAGACTTTTGGCAAGCGTACCAATTGTCGTTGTAAGTTACAAAATTTATAAAAGTTTGTCTCCACAGGGACTTGTGCTACTCAATTAATCCGAATAAAACTTAACAGTTGAATAGTTATGTACAACGAGTATGGTCGAAGTTTTTTTATGGTTTTATGAAAATAACGAAAGATAACTAAAAAGTACGGAAACTAATTAATTCAAGAAAATCATAGGATTTGGATTTCATCATTCATATCCTTTTATATCCAATTAATATTACCATGCAATAATCATTATCTATCCTTATTGATGCACACTATGTTAACCTTGAATCGATTCCTCGCAATCGAGTTCTAAGGATATTTACCGAATATCGATCCCTCGCATACAACGTAAATATCCCTGCATTAAGAATTATAATCGCGTGCTTTTATGCAATCAAAACGGTACGCCCTATTCCTAGCGATTGTAACATAATGAGTAAGATTATTTAGTTCAAATCCTAAGAGTACTTTCCAGTTAAACTTAGAATCCAATTTCATGAAACTAGTGATCAAGTAGAATCAAGCATTAAGAACGGAATAAAATTACCAATAATAAATAGAAAAGACTTATGCATAAATAAATATTAAAAGAGATACTTAAAAGTAGAAGATTACATCCAATCCATAAGAGAAACTAACCAAGCATGGAGAGAACCTCCTTAAGAGAAGAATTGATGAAGGGCCCCATCATCGCTTCTTTTCGGCAGAGTCTCCACACTAAATCTCACTTCTCTCACTTCCCTAACCTACCTAATACTACTATTTACTACAAAAAACTAAGAAAATGCTTAGAAGAAGCAAGGGAGAGGAAGAAGGAGTTACAAGAAGTGTGTTTTGGCCTTGGGGGTGCTTGGGTATTTATAGAGGCTGGCCTGGTCGAGTTTGGTCGCCCAGGCGAGCAATTTTAGTTCATTTTAGTCGCCCAGGCGAGTTAATAGCCCACTTGTACATCCACTTGGCCCACTTGGAGGCCCAGTTGCAGCATCCACTCGCCCAGGCGAGTTAAAGCACCTTCTGGAGAATTCTTTTTGGGCCTTGGGCCTGATTTGCTTGATACACCTCCCAGGTTTGCTTTATAATCCCTATTTGCTTGCTTTTTGTTTTCGGAAGCCCCGGAAATCCTCGGAATCTATCAAAATACAAAACATGTTGGATTAATCTTCCGAAATATGGCGAATGACATGTATACAAGCAATAGGAGCTATTTAACTAGGTTTAGGGTAAATTTATGATAAAAGCTTATGAAATCGAAGGATAAGTGCCTTTATTTAAAACATGATTTTAACTGAATTAGGGCACTTATCACCAACTAGTAAAGAATTCTGCTAATCAAATTTGATTATAACAAGTATTATTTTCTGGCACTCCTAGCTTACAAGTATTTCAAGGCCACTATTGGCACAACCCTTAGACTCTCCCTGAATCTAAGAACACCCAAGTATTATTTAGTCATTAAGCCACTTTTGGATTTCACAAAAAAAAGTTTGGTTTATAATCAAAAGTATTTAGAATACTCAAATAGTGAATTTGCAATGAATTTCTTTATCTCTCAACAAAACTTTGTATAAAACAAAGGATGGACTCTCTAAAGGTCATGAATAAGTCTTACCTTGTGTTGCATCTAGTCATAAAACCTATTGACTTACATGCAATAAAATGGTTAACAAAAATTTATATATTTGTTTTCATCAAAACATTAAGAGATGTATGGATCACCTAGTGATGGATCATCCCGTGTCTAACAGTGAAATTGCAAGAAACACACTAGAAGAGGGGGGGTGGTTGAGTAGTGTGTTTATCAAAGATAAAGACTTTTCGCACTAACAAGAATAATATGGATAATATTTTGTTAAACACTAGTCGTCCACTGAGGATAACAAGAATAAGTTGTGAATAATAGAGAGATAGTCCAATGACAGATAAATGGTTCTTAAAAAAAATTCCAAATAAGCACTTGGTGGAAAGTGATGTTAGAAAATATAATAAAAATACTCAATAACACTTTATGGAGAGAAGTAGAAACACTTTTTATACTGGTTCGCTCAACTTGAGCTATGTCCAGTTCTTCTTTACTCACTAGTAAAGGGTTCCATTAATCAAAACTGATTACAAAACAAGTATTCTAAATTGCCACTTCTAGCTTTACAAGTATTATTAACACCACTTCTGGAATGTTCTTAATTCCCCCTAAACCTAAGAACCTAAGTATTTTTTTTTAAACACTAAGCCGTTCTTGGCTTTCATAAACAAGTATTCTTAACACTGACAAAGTGAATAAAAAGTTAAGCACAAATATAGAACTACTTTGTTTTCGCAAAGAATAAAGCAATGTATAGAACTACTTTGTTACGTAAAGAATGCAAGTATTCTATCTTTTACTTGTTTTTCGTTAGTTGCTTCATTAAGGGAGATATCCTTTTATAGACTTTAGTGAATGATAAGTGTCATATTTTAATTAATTTAGGGTTTTTAATGTTGACACTTATCTTTTGATTTTAGTAAATTCCTTAATTAAAATGCCTTAAACCTAGTTATTTTATGTTTTGTGTAAATATGTAGGGTGTTATTCACATTTTGGAAGATTCATCCACTCAAATCCGGTGTTTTGATAAATACTAGTTGTATCCGGAACATCCAAAGCTTTCCAAAACAAGCAAGACAAAGCAATAGGGGCAAAATGGACATTTTCTGAAGTAAATAGTTCCAGAAGAATGTTTTAACTCGCCTAGGCGAGTGAAGCATGCATAATTGGGTCGTCCAGGCGAATGGAGTTCTTCAGGGGTAAGCAATTAACTCGCCCAGGTAGAGCTGTTTGATGTATGGGGAATTGATTTTATGGGACCATTTCCCAAATCATATTCTAACCAATATATCTTAGTAGCAGTGGATTATGTTTCTAAGTGGGTAGAAGCAGTTGCTTTACCTACTAATGATGCAAAAGTAGTTGTTGATTTCTTGAGGAAAAATATATTCACTCACTTTGGAGTGCCAAGAGCAATCATAAGTGATGGAGGTGCCCATTTTTGCAACAGACAATTCTCAAATTTGATTGCAAAATATGGAGTTACCCATAGAGTGGCTACACCTTATCATCCGCAAACCAGTGGACAAGTTGAAATTTCCAACAGAGAATTAAAGCGAATTTTGGAGAAGACTGTTGGAAGTTCTAGGAAAGATTGGGCAAAGAAGCTCGATGATGCACTTTGGGCATACAGAACAGCTTTCAAGACCCCAATAAGTATGTCGCCGTTTCAGATGTTATATGGTAAGTCTTGTCACCTTCCTGTTGAATTGGAACATAAGGCTATATGGGCCACTAAGTTTCTTAACTTTGAACTTTCTAAAGCAAATGATAAGAGATTATTACAATTAAATGAGCTGGATGAGTTCAGGTTAAATGCTTATGAGAATGCTAGATTATATAAAGAAAAGACAAAGAAGTGGCATGACAACAAGATCCGGTTAAAAGAATTCGAGCCTGGACAACAAGTATTGCTTTATAATTCTCGTTTAAGATTATTTCCAAGAAAATTGAAGTCTCGATGGTCTGGTCCATTCATTGTACGTGAAGTTTATCCATATGGAACGATTGGAATTTCTCCATTGGATAGTCATCGTTCTTTCAAGGTAAATGGATTCCGATTAAAGCATTATTATGGAGGCAAAGTGGAAAGACATACTGTTTCTATTCCACTAAATTCACCGGAGGATTAAAAAGGTTGATGCGTCAAGCTAAATGACGTTAAACAAAGCACTAATTGGAAGGCAATCTAAGAAATTTTATGGTTTTTAGCTATTATATAGTAGAATTATTATTTAAGTTTTAGATAATTCAATATAGGTTTTGTTTGAATTTAATTTTTGCATTATTAATTGAGATATTTTAAGCTAGGCCTAGTTAAAATTTGGAAGTTTTAGGTATAAATAGATTATAAAATTAGAAAAAATTGAAAAAGCAAGTTTAGTAAATGGCGCTAATCGCGCCAACCATACTGGACAACCACGCTGATCGCGCCAATTTGGCGCGGATCGCGCTAACCACACTGGACTGTGGCGCGACTCGCGTGAAAATTCACAACTGCCTTTTAAAATTTGAAATAATTGAACCCTAAAAGATAACTTCTTATCTTTAACTTAGCAGCCACGAATTGGCAGTTCCACTTAGGGAAGTTCAAGTTTTTGAACTGCAAGAAACTAATTTCAAAATAAAAACTACCCTAAACCTTCTCATTTTAAAAGCTTATAAATACAAAGTATCACTTGCCTTATTCACACACCATTACATTTGACTTCTGAACAAAAACATTGGGAAGCTTCTTCTTTGTTTCTTGTTGAGCACATTGTCATTTCTTTCAAGTCTTGAGTTTTCAAATGGCCAAGGATAAGGTACACATTTTCATTCTTAATCTTTGTATTGTTTATTCTTTAATGTTTAGATTAGAAAGCATGTGGTTAAGAGTATTAGTGAGATTGATTGATAGAAGTTGATTCAAGAACCTTAGGAACAGTCTGAATAACCAGGTTTTGCAGCCCACGCGATTCGCGTGAAAGATGGCGCCATCCGCGCCACCTGGAAATTAATGTGTATTCATGATATGCAGCCCATGCGATTCGCGTGAGGTCTGGCGCCATCCGCGCCAACTGCATATCCATGAGATGTTGTTGGATGGTTAAAAGATTGTTTAAATCTTTGAGAATCTTTAATATATGCATGCTATTTAGATTGGTGTCTAAAGTTTAACACAAATGCTAGTTTAGACATGAAAGGAAATAAAATCTGGGAATGGTTATTCATTATTTAAGGATTTTATTTCCACTTATAATGATAAAAGAATGCTTAGTACACTTTCTGAATTTATTATTCATTCATATAGAACCAAATAAATATGGGAATTATGATGAAGGATTTATTTGGATATTAAGTGTTAAATGCTTGTTCAAAGTATACATGACAATTCTATATGATGTACTTTCTATTGTTAATCTGAAATAAAGAAATGTTTGAGATATGATTGCAAGCAATCTGGGAATTCATTGCATATAGTTATGAATGTTTTCTGAGTTTCAGGGTAAGCAAGTAGAGAAGGAAAAGAGGAAGGGTGCTGCATCTGGCACCAAGAGAGCAAGAATTACTGAATTCGACGAGTTTAGATTCAGAACAATTGAATGTCAGCAGAGGTACGAGAACTGGTATGCTCCAAAGAAAGTCATTCTGGAGAAGATGATAGAT
Source organism: Glycine latifolia (assembly GCA_013407115.1). NCBI lineage: Eukaryota > Viridiplantae > Streptophyta > Magnoliopsida > Fabales > Fabaceae > Glycine > Glycine latifolia. Next base: position 98,692 of record QARZ01000495.1, read on the forward strand.
TGTGAATTCTTTCCTGAAGATTCACCAATCCTGGAGGTAATTAACAGGAGGGAGTGGCAAACTTTGGTTAGCTTTCCTGAACCAAGTTCCAGTGCCATTTTAAAAGAGTTATTGGCCAATGTCAATAGAGAAAATGTAGACAGAGACAGAGTCAGTTGGGTTCGAGGAGTAGAGGTTCCATTTAATCATAACACTATTGAGGAATTTTTAAATACTGCATATTATCCATTTCAAGCTTGTGCCTTCAGGAAAATTTTTTATAAGATGCAGCCTGTTAGCAGCAAAAATATATTCAGAGATGACATGCCTCAGATTGCAGATGAGATAAGAAGAGGTATTACAGGGCTGTATACCACATGGAAGACCAAGTCTGGAGTGGATTATGTTCCTGAAAAGTTAAGGAAGCAAGACTTGACTAGAGAGGCAGAATTTTGGCACCAGTTCAACAATCACACCATTATTCCATCAACTAATCTTACAGATGTGAATGTTGAGAGGGCCATTCTTCTACATATGCTGCTAGGCGATGACAATTTGGATATTGTAAGTATCCTATCTGATAGGATATTGCATATGATCCATGATGGTAGCAGTAAGTCTCTTCTTGCTCATTCTTCCCTAATTTCTCAGTTGTGTATGAAAGCAGGTTTGGAGATTCCTGAGGAAGAACCCATGGATGTAAAAACTGCATCCATCATGACACACAAGACATATCTGGCTGCAGTAGAGACTCAGTGGCAGGAACAATTAATCTGAACCTCAAAATTATCACTTGAGGAGATTGCTGAGAGGAGTCCGCGTGCGAATATTCCTCAACCTGAAGTTAGAGCAATGCCACCACCACGAGCATCTTCTTCTAATGCTATTGGAAGGCCACGCCATGAATTAATTTATGAGGATTCTCCAAGCTACCAGCAGATTCATTCTGATTTGAGGGCCCAAAACAGACTTTTGGAGCATCAAAACAGGATGATGGAAGACCTGTTCAGGCACTTCTCGATTAAATTCACTCCTTACCAGCCGCATGATCCAGCAATACCACGGGTTTCTCCTGAACCTTCACAGCCATCAGC
>QARZ01000495.1:111906-130563 GCA_013407115.1 Glycine latifolia
TTTATTTCCTACTAGATGCATGAGAACTAATTTGTATAAATCAATTCTGAAGTGAATAGAGAAGGGACTTTTAGCTGTTGGATTTTATCATTAGCTTGAGAATTGTCTCTGCTAGGGTTCTTCCTTGAACCATTTTGATCTTATCAAGAATTACTCAATTCTTGTGGCGATCATCAAGGCTTATCAAACATCAATTGTTTGTGGCGCCTATTTGCTACTTCCCTTGCACACTTTCTGTTTCCTTGTTTAAATTTTCGCATTTCTCAATTCTGTAATTCAGCCCGAATTTCTTATTTACATAAGTCTCGTTTTACTTATCTTTTTTCGGTGTTTCTTGTGTCTAAATTGCATTTCAGAACGTCCTCTTTCACCTCGTTTTGGAATTGCGCCAATCCGAGTTCTACAAGTTGAGAAACGTCCAAAAGTTAACAATACGATTCTGGTTCAATTTGTGAGCGAATTCCAACCTAGAATTGGTCTGAAATTGAATCAAGGCAGGGGATTCACATCAACACTCCAAGAGACCCAAACTAAGTTTCAGTGCTTAATCCTTGAGTGATTAAATTTACTACACCAACACTTGGTTTTTAAGGAATTTTAACTGGTGAGTTTTCTCCTTGTTCTTCTTCTCTATTTTCTTACAAAAATTTTCTCCTTCTTATCTTAACACTTAATTGATTTTGCTTCATGTAAATCACACTCTCCTAGCACCTACTTGGAATTGCAACAAGCTAGCTACAAAGCTTCAACTGTTTCCACCATTTCCTACTCTTCAAGCTCAAACTTTTTGATCTTCAAGTGTAAGGTAACTTACACCTATTTCTCCAGCTTTTAGGCAATTAAATCTTCTTATAATGTTAGATAGACTACTTTTATTATTTGGTTTCATTTATTAAATACCCTATTTAACTATTATTAATCATATTATTAAATGATTTGTTTATTAAATAAAATGAAATTGTTGAATTCAATAAATGTTCATTCAATATAATATTAATTATTAGTTTTGGTAGAACATAATTACAAGAGAAAGTGTAAATTTCGTAATGAAAACTCAATTATACATTCATATATGATTTTCTATTTGAATTTCAGTAAAGAATTCAGCTGAAACCTAGACTATATTATAATTGAAAGAGTAGAAATACATTTGGAAAATGAGAAAATAGTCAAATAAATTTATTGAATTAATTATAATTACTGATTAGTTATTAATAATTATTATATTTTTATCTTATAAATATTAGATGTAATTATTCTAATTATAATTGATTTAAATCAACTACTATTCAGATATTGGACAATCAAAGAAAATTTTAAATTATTTTCAAATCAGAATTTTCTATATTAAATAAAGACCCTACGTTAGTTTTTGAATTGGGTATTATTTAATTATTTTGTAATACAGGGGTGTGCTTTTACTCTTTTATTTTCTTGTAATACAACAATGGGTGCATCTTGTGGTATAAAAGATCCCGCTTGCACAAACTCAAACGCAAACCCTATACCGATTTAAACACAAATTTAGTTTTTATTATGTCTCTCCTTCCGCTCTCTCAATAGCCCCACATACACAACCTTTTTCTCTCAAGAAAAAATTGATAACCAATGAATCTCCAGGCTTCATTAATAACTTATGTTCACCCGCTTTCCTCTGGTATGTGTGTGCCTTTTCTTTTCTTTTTCTTTTTTTCATCTTTTCAGTTCCCACAAGTATTCTCCTTTGCACAATTGTGGCTAAAACATTGTTAGCTATTATATGTAGACACGTTTCCCAATAAAATATTGTACTGTGGGTATCAACAATGGTAGATCCAAAAATTCTTTCTAGCGGGGGCAAAAAAATTATAATATATTCAAAGAAACAATAGTTAAAAGGTTTTAAAAAATACACATTATGTTGACCAAAATAAATATAAAATATCAATGTTCGTATTCATTGTCAACTCTATAAAAGGATAGAAAGATAAACGGATAAAATTAAAGCCAAATTATTCTCTCTTTTATCTCTTATAATTTTTTACCTTCATTTAAGGTTTGATTATAAATTTGGCCTCCAAAATTTTTAAGCTTCAATTTGATTATCAAATTCTTTAAAATGATTTGATTGAGTCTCCAAATTTTTAAAAGGTTCAATTTAATTCTCAAATTATTAAAAATAATTCAATGGTCTCTAAATTTTTAAGAACTTGAGAACCAAATCGATTCATTTTAAAAAATTAAGGATTAGATTGGGGACCAAAATGAATCTTTTAAAAATTTGCAGACTAAATTGAACCTTTTAAAAATTTAGGAACCAAATTAAATCATTTAAAATAATTTAAGATCTGCATTGATAATGAAGCCTTCGTTGAACAAATATTTTATGGGACCAAACTATTTTTTTATAGGAGCAAAAGATAAATTTTATTATATATCATGTAAAAAATCAAAATCTTGTGGGGATAATTGACCCCACACTTAATAAGTTGGATCTGCCATTGGTATGAACCTTCCAATCTAAATTGAATTTCGCTTTCACTTTTTTGTTTTTATATTTTTTTAAATGTTTGAATTTTTTTTCTTGCTTACTTTGTCATCTTTGTATCTTCTGATATACAACAGCTGTTTTGGATTCTCTGAATTAAGATTGTCATATATGATTTAATAGGTTCTTACCCAAAATATAAATATGGTTTCTTGTTTAGTTAATTATTTGATAAAGTAGGATTATTTTGTGCTTATTTACCTTTTTACTGGTTCATAAATGAAGTATTTGTTGAGGAATTCAAGGAAAAATGAATGACGGAAGTATGGAATAGTTTGGCCAAAATTTGGAATATACAATCCCATGTTTAGAAAAATATAAAAAAAAATATGTTTTTTTGTTTCATATTTATGTAAAATTGATTATTGTTCATTTCTTATTGAATTTGATTCCATGGCATATTTGGCCAAAATAATAGCACTATTAGATCTTTCTCTATTTAGTGGCAGAGTTAGAAATTTTATTGAGATCAGACGAACATAAAAAAAAACTATATAATAAATAAAAGTACTTTGAAGACAATACAAATCTAATATATAAAAAGAGACAAACCGCAAACCACATACAGACAAATTTCAAATAGGGTGGGTTAATGAATAAGCTGACAAAGTCTAGTGAGTCTTACTAAAATAATTTACAATTTAAAATCAAACTTAAAGCAATAATGTAGAGATAAGAGATAAAGAAGACAATCAGTTTTAGCATGGAAAACCCAATTGGATAAAAAATCACGACGTCCAAATTGGATAATTAATCCAATGGACAACTCCACTATGATAATAAATAGGTACATTTCAATCCTGAAGGAGAATTAAGAATCAGACTTGTCAGACTCTCTTCTATATGATCTCATAACAATTCTCTCAATGATGCAAACATAAGCTCTAATATTATTTGGAATGAAATGCATATTATAAACATAAAAATATGTTTCTATTTATATTAATTTAAGCGTATGATTATAATCAATTTTTGAATGCAATCATAAAAATATTTTATCATATTATGCAATGCAATCTTAAAGATAATTTATATTATGCAATACAATCTTAAAAATATTCTATCCTATTTTTGAATACAATATTAAAAAATATTCTATTCTATTTTTGAATGCAATCTTAAAAACTATTTTATCTTATTATGTAATATAATCTTAAATATTTCTATTATATTATGTAATACAATCTTTAAAATATTTTATCTTATTTTTTAATGTAATATTAAAAAATATTATATCCTATTATATTATACAATGCAACCTTTTTTTATTATCAAATTATTTTTTAATTTTTAATATTTAATATATATATATATATATATATATATATATAATAAAATTTATATTAATAAAATTTTAAGGGTGGCAGAGGCCCACCCTTGCCCCCCTGTCTCCGCATTTAGAGATATTTGAAACTTGACAATTACGGTTGAATCAACCACAACTTCAGTAATCATTCATAATTTGTACAATACACTTTTTATTGACCCACACTCAAACATACACGTGATATTTCTCATTGTATAGTGTTCACTATAGTCTAATGTTTCCATAATTAACTTAACATTATCCTATATACTAAATACTAAATAACATATAAAAAATATCCGTATAGAACTTAACATTATCCTAAATACTACATAATATATAAAAGCCTTATCCTACCTAGTAGGCTAACTAGTACTACATTAATCAATTTGAGAGCATTGAATTCTCTGAAAAACATAAAAATTACCTGAACTAGCCTTTGTAGTCCATCATGTTGTTGTTGTTGATCGATTGCATTAATTCAAAGCAATAGTTTTAGATTTCTTTAAGACATCAATTCAGCTTACGCACTTTATGCTTAAAAAAAATAAAGATATTAATTTTTAATTCAATGAATTTTATCGAGTTTGAAATGCTAGGTTATTGCATATTATTAAGGGACTGCATCAAGCAATTAAATACAATAGGATAGTCAAGTGCAACACTTGTTTGTTTCAAAAGTTACTATCTTAATGAACTCAACCAATAAAAATTTAAATTCATGAATCCCTTTCACATCCTTTATTTTCTTGGCCTCATCGGGTCCATTGGTTTGGTCTAAGTTTTCCAAATGACCATTTTCTTCTTAATTTAATTTTCACATGTAGAACTTTGTTCTTTTTTGGATACCACTTTGTTATCCTTATTAACCTCAACATTTTCACATGTCTGCACTAAATTGAATGTTCACTCTTCACTAGTTGTCCCTTTGAAAAGGTTGACATAGAGTCATCAAAATATTGTCCTGACTTTGAACAGGGAATTGATGTGGAAAATGATTTTGTGACCGATGACTCTGATGATATCTTTTCAAACTCAAACCTAGAATTATAATCTTCTTTGGTGATGTTACCATGTTTTCATGTTGGTTTCAAAAGCTCCTTAACAAACTAAACCAATGAAAATTTAAATGCATGAATCCCCTTCACATCCTTTATTTTCTTGGCCTTGTTAGGTCCACTATATTTGTCCAAGTTTTCCAAATGACCATTCTCTTTTGTAATTTTATTTTCGCATGAGTACATTGTTTTTCTTCAGCTACCACTTTGTTCTCTTTATTACCCTCAACATTTTCACATTTCTACAACTAAATTGAATGTTCACTCTTCACAAGTTCTTCTGAAAAAAGCTAACTCAAAATCATCAAAATAGTGTTCTATCGTAGGTAACAATGATTGAATTTCTACTGTATCTTTTGGAATATTTTTATATGGAGAAAGGATAAGAGACACTCCATTTGTGTTAACATTCTTTGACTCCCTATTATTACATCTTGGATCATGCTACTTTTGGAAAGCAACACGGTTTGGCTTGAGAATGTTCCAAAAACATTCGGATGAAATACTTGTCCCAAAAAATATGATTCAAGATGTAACAGAGAGAGCCAAAGAATCTTAACGAAAATGGGATGTCCCTTGCCTTTTCTCCAAGTAAAAATATTCCAAAAATTATGGAAGAAATTTAATCATTGTTACCTAAGATAGGTTAGTATTTTGATGACTCTAAGTTAGCTTTTTCAGAAGAACAACTTGTGAAGAGTGAACATTCAATTTAGTAGTAGAAATGTGACAATGTTGAGGGTAATAAAGAGAACAAAGTGGTAGTCAAAGAAAAACAAAGTTCTTCATCCGAAAATAAAATTAAAAAAGAGAATGGTCATTTGGAAAACTTGGACAAATACATTTGACCCAATGAGGCCAATAAAATAAAGGATGTAAAGGGGATGCATGCATTTAAGTTTTCATTGGTTGAGTTCGTTAAGGAGCTTTTGAAACCAACATGGAAACATGGTAAAATCACAAAAGAAAATTATAATTCTTGGTTTGAGTTTGAAAAGATATCATCAGAGTCATCGATCACAATATCATTTTCCACATCAATTCCCTCTTCGAATTCCATGAGCACGTTGTCACCTTGTTAGAGAACATATATATAAAAAAGAAACATCAAATGGACTTAGTTTAGGGTTTTAATGAAAGTGAAATTCAATTTATATATTTGTTTTCATCAAATGGACTTACTTTGGATTAGAATTAAAATTATTTAGAACACTCAAATAGTGAATTTGAAATGAATTTCTTTATCTATCAAAAAAACTTTGTATAAAACAAAGGATGGACTCTCTAAAGGTCATGAATAAGTCCTACCTTGTGTTGCATCTAGTCATAAAACCTGTTGACTTACATGCAATAAAGTGGTTAACAAAAAAATGTATATATTTGTTTTCATCAAAACATTAAGAGATGTATGAATCACCTAGTGATGGATCATCCAGTGTCGAACATTGAAATTGAAAGAAACACACTAAAAGTTTTTTTTGGGGGGGGGGGGGGGGGGGTTGAATAGTGTGTTTATCACAGATAAAGACTTTTCACAATAACAAGAATAATATGGATAATATTGTGTTAAACATTAGTCATCTATTGAGGATTAAAAGAATATGTTGTGAAGAACAGATAGGTCGTCTAGTGACAAATAAATAGTTCTTAAAACAATGTTCCAAATAAGCACTTGGTGCAAAGTGATGTTAGAAAATATAATAAGAATACTCAATAAAATTTTACCGAGAGAAGTAGAAACACTTGGTTTATACTGGTTCGCTCAACCTGAACTACGTTTAGTTCTTCTTTACTCACTAGTAAAGGTTCCACTAATCAAAATTGATTACAAAACAATTATTCTAAATTGTCACTCCTGGCTTTACAAGTATTCTTAACACCACTTCTGGAATGTTCTTAATTCCCCTTAAACCTAAGAATCTAAGTATTTTTTTAACACTGAGTCGTTCTTTGCTTTCACAAAAAAATATTTAAATGAATACAAGTATTGTTAACATTGATAGAGTGAATAAACAGTTTAGCACAAATATAGAACTACTTTACTTCGCAAAGAATAAAGCAATGTATATCGTCAAGTGTTTTTAGCAGAGTTTCCCTTCAGGTATTGGTTATTTCTTTTATTAAATATTTTTTTAGCTATTGTTGCGAAATTGGAAAGTGTACCGTTCATTTCAAGTAATAAAGTGAGTAAGTAGAGTATCATCTCCACAGGGATTGAATGCAATCTTACGTAAACTTAACGTCTTAGAAATTGGAAGACAAATAATGAGTTAGAGAGAGTTTGTTGAGTTGTATTTAAGTAGCGTAAATGAAATAACATAAATTTAACAAGAATGTAAGCGAATGTTAATTAGATTTTACTGCAGTGGTGAGAGATGATTGTAGTTAAGCTCAATCCCCTATTATTCCTTCCTATTATGCTTCAATTGATTATTAACTTGAATTACTTCTAATTACTCAGCTGATGTATTCTCCTATAAGTAGCTAAATCCTAATCCCTTAGTAATTTAACCCTTTGGTGAAATTAAAAACCCTAATCCCTTAGTGATTCCTTCTTAAACCAAGAATTAAGCCATACATCCTGAAATTGCTGCAACTACACATCCCTATCCTTAAGCAATGTATAAATTGTTGTTTTACTCAATTCAGAAACTAGAATTCCAATATCCCTATTGTGAATCCTAACCCTAAACCTCTTAATAGAATGGCCAGTCCTAATTAAGAATAAAGCAATGAAGAACAGAATAAAACAAAGCAATTATGATAACCTTTATTAAAACTAATCAAGACATAGAAGAATTCTCATAGGTTCATGGCTCAACCACAATACAAGAATTAGCCAAGCATACTCAGAATTGATATTACTCCCATGACTAACATGCTCCTAGAGAGAATTTACCAGAGGAAAAGAAAAGGTTACACAGAGTGTTGTTCTACAAATCCTCAATGCTTCCAATCTTCTTCCAAGGTTCTTCAATGGCTTCTTCCTTAGAAAATCTGCCCAATGCCCAGTGAAAACTGTTTCTTTGTGACCCAGAGGCCTCCTTTTATGCCCCAAAACGTCCTAGGTCTAATTCCAGTAATGAGGAACTGTTTCCCCACTGAATCAATTTCAAATCTTTTAAATTAGGAAACAGCGAGCTCGTCACGCGATTCGCGTGAAGTCCCACGCGATCCACGTGGGTTGTTCGAGTTAAATGAGCTACTCTGGACTTCTGGCACTGATAGTATGGATGCCCACGCTGATCGCGTGGGTCATTCGAATTGAATGCTTGAGTTTTGATAGAATGGCGCGATTCGCATGGATGGCCACGCTACTAGTGTGGCTTGTTCGAGCTACGAGTCTGTGTTTCAGCATTTGACGCTGATCGCGTGGTGGTTGGCGCTACTCGCGTAGGCTCTTCGAACTGAATTTGTTGATCTTGACACTTCCACGCTGATCGCGTGACTTGTTTGAGGGCACTGGCTTGCTCTTTTTGCTTCTTTTCCTCTCTTGTTGGTTCCTAAATGATAAAATAACTAAGAAATATAATAATTCACCAATTCCTAATCTAATTTACTAAATCTTAAACAACTTATTAATTAATTAAACATAAAAACTACTATATGCTGGAAGCATATCAAATAATTCCCAGATTTATATATTGTTGTCCTCAGCAATAAACAGAGTTTCTATTTGGAAAGCAAGTTTCAACAATCAGGCATAATTTCACAATTAACATTCTTAGAATCACAATGCTAAGTATAATCAATTTCAAATCAAGGTTTCAATAACACTTTCAATTCCATCAACTGCAAAAGTTTCACTTGAGTCTTCCTTACCAAGATGTGTGTATTTCACTCATCACTCAAGTGTATAAGGTTTATTATACTCACTCAATCCAACACAGTGATAACACTACCATAAGCTTGATCATATTCTCGAGTTCCTGAAAATAAGAAACATGAATGCATGCACAACTGATCAAAAGGTCTTTATAAGGTTATAACTTGGCCTGGCTTAAGGGTAGGGATATTTTGGATGGTGACTAAAATTGAGATCGGATTTTTGTTAGAATTAGCCAATTCCACTTAGCAGTATACTATTCTTTATTCTTTGATTTTTTTTTCCTGCAAAACACTTGTGATAGAGAGAGTAAGGTAGTAGAGAAATATATTTAGATCCACCAGCTGGTATTTCAGAATTGTTACTTCCCAATTGGATACTTCACTAGATTTGGTTTTTGCCAGATCTGTTCTGTTGGCATTTTCACTTTTATACCAGAATTGTCTTCTTGGGTAACTTTGTCTTTCCTCTTACCTTTCCTTCCTTTCCTTGTTCCCCTCTATTCCATGGTCTTGATTCTAATTCTTTCTTCTCCAATCTCAAGTAGGGTGGTCAAGGATTATGTTTCAAATTTCAGGTGTATGAATAAAAAGGTTTAGGCTCAAAAGAGGTGACAATGGAAAATTGAAGGTGAGTTAATTTGGCCCTGGCTTAAAAAAATAAACTGCCTTAATCATATCAGAATATACATGCATCCAGAGAAACAAATCAAGTTCTAGAGTACTTACCAATGTAAGGCCTATTTGAAAGAATTTTGTATTGTATGGCTCAATCCTCACGGGTTATGGACTCAAGTTAGCCTCTGTTAACTTCATATCAAGCGTCATTTCAACTTGAACATGAATATTAATATACAAATAATCATAATTCAATCATGCTTCATGTAAGCCATGCCATATTTCATCTCACGCAAGCTTCCTAACAGAAAATTCTAATTCAACACTGACTTCACAATTTTTCTTTTGAGATATATAAAATAAGCTTTTAGCACGTTATTCAAAAATTTAAATCCTTATAATTTTTAGCTGAATATATAATTTTTTGTTAGACGTCTTTTGTCACTTGAATGTGATTCGTCAAATAAATACCGCGTATGCGTCCATTCCCAGATTTAGAAAATTGCTGTCCCCAGCAACAACTAATAAGGATTGTGTGCTCACTCACGTAATTATTATTTGAAGAATCGCAACCAAAACGAAATATTGATTCAAACAGAAGACATTCACATCAAATTATTCATGCATCAAATATCACAAATGTATCAAGTATAAATGTATACGGTAGTAATGTAAATGGAAAATGAAAACAAAAATAGAAAATAAACAACAGTAAAATCAAAAATAGTCCTGTGAATCACTCCTCGCCCTCTGTCGTAACGTCCTCAGCAGCCTGAGATGGACCAGGGTGGTCCGCTGCTGGCTTTGCAGGGCTGGATGGGCCGGGAGGAGTCTGAGCTGTTGGTGGTGGTGGTGGTGGTCTGGAATCAACAGGTGGCTGGGAAGAAGATGGAGCAGCTGGAGCACCAAAATGATACTGATACGCTGAGAAGTTGATGCTCCGCTCTCTGCATAGGTCCTCCATCAGCCTGACTTGATACTCCAGCAAGCGCGTCTGATGCTCCATCATAGCTCTCAATGAAGGCTGATGCTGGAAGTCATCCTCTGGGAGAAATATAGGCTGTGTGGACTGCTGAGACATCGGGGACTGCGGTGGATCCTGCTGGGTAGGTGCATCTGGGACTGGGGCTGGAGGAGACTAAGGTAAAGGTACTCCATGAGGACTGCGGGTTGCTAGTTCCTTGGGAGAGAGCTTCGAAGCTCGAATCAGCTGCTCCTCTACTGCGCTCTCCATCGCGTCTGTGTATGTCTTGAGAGTCATGATGGAGGCGATCCGCAGGTCCATAGGCTCGTCATCTGGGATCTGAACCCCAGCACGATGGCAGAGATGAAGAATGAGGGAGGGGTGAGCGAGCCAGGACTTACTGTTGGCGTCCTGAATAATGTGGAGAATCCTTTTAGAAAGGACATAGGAGATGTTAAGATTCTCCTCTCCACGTAATACATATAAAAGCGTCGCTTGCTCTAGATTCACATCAGTCATATTCGTAGAAGGGATGACTGTGTGGTTAATGAACTGGTGCCAGAAAGCTGCGTCTCCGACTAGATCATGCTTCCTCAGCTTTTCTGGCACATAATCGAGGCCCGACTTGGTCTTCCAAGCCGTGTATCGCCCCGTGATCCCACAGCGGATCTGGTTAGCCTGTGATATCACGTTGTCGATACGCATCAAAAACAATTTAACTAAGCTAATTCTGTAGCACAGGGTTAACCTAGGTCGACTCAGAGACACGATCAATATGGTTCTAGCTTCAAATCATTGGTAATAATAAGGGGGAATTTTGTCGAATAGTTGGTATGCGTAAAGTAAAACATGCAAGAACACAAACTAAAATTAAAGAACAATGCAGAAATTAACAAGATTATCAAGGAGTAAAGTAAAATAGATTAGAAAGCATCAATCCAATTCACCAACCCAAGCTATTTGAGTCATCATCATTCTCATAAGTTGATTCTATCATGAACATTCATTCAATCTCAATAGAAGCAGTTCAATCGATTCTACTCCTAAATTAATTGAAACCACAACCCTAACTGAACTATCATTCAATTAATCTTGTGATTATCATTTGAAATTAGGACATGAATCCATAATCCTAACTCACTTTCAATCCTAAATGCATTCATAATCATGAAAACATAATAGAAATTGAAGAAGAAGGTGAATATTCAAGTAGAATTCGAAATACCGAACCGGAACTCTAATTCTTCTCTTGCTTGAGTTAGATCCTTGGATTGATTAATGATTTAGCCTTCCATGATGATCAGCAAGGAAATCCCCATGAAGTAAGTGCAGAAAAATGGAAGAATAGCAAAATGGAAATGAAGAAGATGAAGAACAATGAAGAACAAATGAGAGAAAATGAAGAACAAGCTTTTGATTCTGAAAACTAAAGAAAAGAAATAATAAACTTGTTTATTGAATTGTAAAGTGCTGTTTTAGAAAGTCACTAAAGTCACTAATATATAGTGACAAGGTCTTGAGTTTAAAATGGGCCATAAACAAACCCAACAATTCTAATTATTTACTATTTACACCACTAAAAATAAAACTCGCAGCCCAAAATTACAAGTGCAAAGGTTCTATATTCGAAGCCTAAAACGACCCTCTAAATGACAGAATTGGCCTCGGGCTATTTCTAGCAAACTTGTATATCTTTTCGATATCTTTTCAGGGACTGCTAGAACACTCCATTCGGAGTTCAGTAGAGTTCTATAGGTCCTAAACAAGTCAGATACGTAAAGTGAGCAAAAATCCAAAAATGCACAACAAATAGCAATTAAGCCCACTTACTAGCCTAAGACAAAAACTGAATTAGAATAGGAAAATAAAGGTCCAAGAGAAGTCAAATAAGCTAAGAAGTATAGAAAAATATTTAACTAAAAACACTCTATCAGCCTGCTGGGGCATCTCGTCCCGGTAGAGCTTCGTGATGACGTCCGGCTGCATGCTGAGGAAAGTGTGGCCGAACTCGCATCGGGCGAAAGGGGAATAGGTGGTGTCCAGGAACCTCTCTATGGTCTCATCGTCAAATGGGACCTGGACACCCCTCACCCAGCTGACACGCCTCTCAGCTACCGTCGCGGGGTCCACATTCGCCAGAAACTCCTTCAAGATGGAGCTGGAGCTCGGCTCTGCAAAACTGACTAGGCGCTCCCATCCCCGTCTGGTAATGACCTCTCTGATTGGAGAGTCTTCAGGAAGCGATTCCCAAATGATCTTCTTCTTCGGAATGAATTTCTTGGGTAAATACCAAGAGTCAAACCGTTCCTGGCACTCCAAAGTGCGGAATCGAGCCTCGTCGAACGGAGTAACCTGATCCCTCTTGCTACTAGAGGACTCAGGTGCCTTCTGCTTCCTCTTCGCTATCTATTTCCCCTGAAAATCAGAAAATATCCAAGAGACAATTATAAATATGTACTAGATTTGTTAATTCCCAGATTTAGTCTCTGCATGTCACTGAGGTATTCAATGAGAGCTAGTAATCCAAGAGGCAATCTGGAATCAGCTAATTCAACTTGTATCCAGTCAATGATGCTTAGATAGAATTCAGAAATACAATATCAAGCAAATGGATTCAATATGTGAGCATATATATATGGGACAATACTAATTTTTTCACAATGTAACTCATTACCAAACGCAAATGTCAACCAATTAATCACAACAATGATGTCCAGCAACAACATAGATGCTTCAGTTTCACTAAGCTCATGCTCAATATCCCAAGTCAGTATTCAAATGAGCATAGGAAGTCAGATTAATCACAAATTCCCAATTTCAAGTTGAAATCATCAAAACATAATCAACAATTTAATCTAACATCCCAAATTCAACATTATTAGGTTGGATGAAACAATGACTTAAAGATTTCCAAATTATCAGATTATCTCAACTAAAGTGGTGTGAAACCTTTCTTCAAGTCAATATTTATTGAGCATAGGTTCAATTCAATCCCATTAAGGATAACCAATTTGCATTCAACTCCAATGGAACACTTCCTAACCAATATCCACTTAAGCACTACAAGCAGTCAAATATCATGTCAAGCAACTCCGAATCAAGTGAAAAAGAAACAACATTTACCCAGCATATGTAGGTGTATTCACAGTCAAATGGCTAAAAATTATGTGGGTTATATCAAACTTGACAATATCAGGCATATAGATTCAACCATAATTTTAATCAAAACTATACCAACACCTACTCAGTTATCATGCATTCTAGTTCACCAATGAATAAGCAAACCAGACCTTAAACTCAACACAATGATATCAATGAAAGCACACTTGGTTATTGACACAAAATTCAGATTTTGCACTGGCCTTTTAAGCAATATTCAATTCGGCATAGGACATTTATAAAAAATTCCCAGATTTAAATTTAAGGCACTTAACAAAACACAATCAAACTCCTAAGTTCAATTCAAGTCAATTCAGGATGACAAAGTGATCACAGGCATTCCTGGACTTAGAGAGAATCAAGCAATATCAATGTGTGTATGTGGGATTCAGATATACATTTCACACTATGTGTAGTGACCGCTTTTTCTTCGCTTTTTATTACGTATTTATTTTTATTTGCTAAAAAATTTTCGAAAAAACAGAAGGATAAAATTCCAACAAAACTTGGTTGATTTTAAAACGAATTTAGAAATAAAGGTTCAAATGAAAAAACTTCGTCGATTTAAGAACAAATTTAGAAAGTATAACGGTTCACACGTTTTTATAGTTCATAACTTTCACACATACCATACAGTCCATTCATTATTACATAGCCAGAGTTCCATATATAAACAGTCCATAGTACATCACAAGTACAGATCATCCAAAAGCAGACAAACAGCACACAATCTTCATTCTTCTCGTACGTCATCCATATCACTGCTTTTCTGCTCGCCCAAATAATTTGGGGTCATCACAGGTGTCAACCACACGACACAAAGTAGGGTCAGTCTTGATAAACAAAACTTAAATATCAGCAGACCAAATGATAAATCAATTTTAAATACCGACAAAACAAATAATAAATATACGTAAACAATTATACAAATTGTAAATAAGTCAATTTCACACACATAATTTTCATGAAATGAAAGGAAATGCATGCTCATCTTATTATATGATGCATGACTGAGATCTCAGCTTAACATCTCAAAAATTGTGGCCACTGTCAGATAACCCCACCCTCACCTTAGTGGAACGAACTTATCCATCCCGTCAGGGTAGCCCAGTGTCGCGTAGGAGTATCACTCCCATCCATGTGATCATCATGGTGGTGTGGTCCCCACTGTCTCAACTACCCCCAAGTTTAAAACACGTATGGAACTCAGTTTAGTTATCTGACACATACACCTCTTTACGAGGATCGTCTCATCGTCTCAAAGTCTACCCCACCGGGTAGATGCACATGAAAATGCACAAATGATTCACTTCACATTTTTAATTATTCTTTTATCACCTTCATCTCATATTGTCAATTTGATCATCATCACCTAATTCTCAAATCAATATCATCACATAGTTCACCTCTTAAATCATTTCCCATCATCATGAATCATTTCAATCATTACATATATGTTAAATAACCAACCACTATGGATGTTCGCATATCAACAGATTCCCACATGAATATGCTATTTGACTTAGAATCATTTATTACAACCACATACAACATATAAGACAGCTTACATCCACAAGTGTTATATAATAATTTAATTACAGCAATATCTTTCATACAGCATCAATTAATTTCGTTAATCAGCTTTACTATGTCAACAACATACAGATTTATCTCACTACGTCATCAACATACAGTTTTATTTTACAGCAACTATGTAAATTTATCTACAGCAATATTTGATTTCAGAATTTCCTAAATACAACTATTTTAATCTATAGCAATTATTTAAATTTAAAATACAGTCAAGACATAAATTTGAAATACAGTTAAGAAATAAATATATAGTAACAGCATGCAACAATTTAATTATAGTATAGCATGAAATAATTTAAATACAGCAACCACCAACTATACAACAGCCATATATATATAGGAACATATAACTGCAACTAATTCTAATTCATTTCGGACTACTTCATGCTAATTTTAAAAATACCCCTAAACAATATTATTTGAACCAATAGAAGCTAAGAGTTTAATTTAATAATAGGTTTCTTTCTTTATCCAAATACAATTTTACATAATTAAATTGATTCTTCTTTTCCTCTTCCACTTCTTTACTTAATTCTACCTTAACTCAAAAAATTAGTGAGCTTTACTAAAAATTACTTCAAGGTAAACTAATACTTAATTTTTTATTTAACAAGACTCCCCCATACCTTAATTGTTAGTTGAATTTGAACAAGCTTCCTCCCTTTGTCTCTACTCCACGTGATCTTACTTAAAGCTTAGAATGATTTCTTTAATGAAAATGATGGCTGAAGGTATACACGGTTAAAGCTTATGTTTTGAGCTAAAAAGACCAAATCAATTGGTGGGACTTATGGCTGCACGGTCTCTTTGGAGTTGGAATTAAAGAAAGCTAAAATAAGAGTCAAGTGGTGGGGCTTAGGAAAGTGCACGGCTGATCCAAGTTTGCTTCACTTTCTTCCTTTTATAGCAAAGTCCAAATAATTGCTTTATTGTTATTGGTGGATGGTTTAGCTCCCTTGGCCCACATCCCTCAATGATTTGCACGGATGGTAGCTCTCTTGGATGAGCTTAAGTTGATTTTTTTCTTCTTGCAATAATAGAAGATGCTTTGCATTTATGACTTTATTCCTTTGGTCCCCCAATCATTCCTTTCTCTTGCCACATGCTTACTCCTAATTGGCTACTCTTTTACTTCTCTTGAATTGGCCCCTCCTTCCTTATTCTCACTCAAATTCACGTGGACTGCAAGGGCTGCCATTGTTTTTTCTTCTTCTTGGCCGTAGCATTCCTTCTTTTTTTTTTTCCAATAATATTTGCTTTTTGCTTTGTATTTGGATATCTTATGTTCTAGTAAATTTATTTGCACGTCTAGAAGCATTATTTCTAAGATCCCAACGGTCAAAAGTTAGATATGTAAGTTAGGAGTATACCATTAAAATTTCAAGACGATCCGACGGTGAACAACTTCAGAATGAGTATTTTACTAATACGGGTTTTGGAGAAAAAACAATATTCTTATCCTTGCACATGGCTTCATTTAATTAATTCTTATCCAATCTTGACCAATCTTGACTCTTGACTACAATATTTTTCTTTAGATTCTTGAAATAGTAAAATCCTATTTTTTTTTTATTGATTCATTTAAATCTTTTTAGCCTAAAATTATTTTCATCCTTCTCACACAATTTCTAATATTTTAGATGGCTTGAATTAAACTTTATTTTCAAAATATGTATTTAAATTCTAAAAATCTTACTAGATGGTGAATTTTAATTTTCTAGTCGTCCCCCTATGTAATAAATAAAAATATTGGGGTGTTACACTATGTCCCTATAAGTATGGTCATGCGTCATTTTAACAACAATTATCGATCAATGTTGTCATCAACACAATTAAGGTATGCACTTCAGTCCAATGGTTATCATGAAACTACATTATTAAGACTAGGCTACATCTAATAGAACTGAGCATCACATATAACCAAGCATTGCTATGAACAACATGCCACAACCAAATTCAAGCAAATAAAACAATAAGATAATTATTAACTCAAGCATTGTATAGAATTCAGTTTCAAAAATCCAATTCAAACAGGAACTATGCAGGCTGGCGCGAATCGCGCCATATCTCGCGCTACTTGCGTGGGGTCGCGATTCTGCCATTGATGCTCTGCAACTGAGTTTCCCACATTCAACTATGGTGCCCTTTTTTCTATGCAATGCAGTGTTCATGGTTCGAATACTAACCTTTTTCTCCAGCCATTGATGTGAATGAGAGTGAAGAGAATTGAAATGCACCAGGAACTCCAAGCTTCTCAAGAATGAGGGATTTGAAATGAAGGGTTTGGGTATTGGGAAACCTAGACTGAGTTTTTAAGGCTTGGTGTTGGCTGAAGGTTGAACGAAAATTAGGGAATTGGAGAGGATTTAGGAAGAATTGGGAATGCAACAGTGAGGCGCAATTTTTGGGTTCTGAAATCCCTTTTAAAAAACTAAATTGGCACTCTCGCGCGGATCGCGTCACATGCGGCGCTAACCGCGTGGATGAATAAACAAGTATAATTGGTTCAAACACGTGGCGTGAATAGCGCCATGCTTCACACGATCAGCGTGAAATGATGCAGAAGAGTCATCTGGTTTTGGTCAACTGGTGCGATTCGCGCCATGTCTCACGCGATCAGTATGACAACTTGAATCAAGACCCTCTGGTTCGAATAGATGATGCGAGTCGCGCTGGAACTCACGCGATTAGTGTGAGATGACTCACAAATTAACTCCAGGTTCGTCTGGATGACGTGAATTGCGTCACAGTTCACGCTATCAGCGTGAGATCCTTAATTATGTTGCCTTAGTTCGAACAAGTGGCGTGAGTGGCGTGGGATACCAAGCTAACAGCGCCATAGATGGAGAAGTGACCCTTGAATATGACTTCCTGGCGCGACTAGCGCTAGAGTTCACACGGTCAGCGTGAAAGTTGGAATTAAGAATGAGTTGATTCGAATTGATTGCACGGTTAGCGCCACGCACCACGCGATCAGCGTGGGTTATTCGAATGCTCTGTAATGCTTTTTCTATGTTTTTTGTCAACTTTAAATCCTAAGGTAAACTAATTGTACACATAACAATTTAAGATGAAGAGCTAAAATACAAATTAACACTTAAATTTAAACATTAACATCAACCAAAATACATCAAAAATAAATGAGTATAACTAGGCATCAATTACTACTAAATTTAAAACTTGCAGAATTTGAAAATAACAAAATTAAATGCTTGGATTGCCTTCCAAGTAGCGCTTGTTTAACATCATGAGCTTAACGGACAACTGTTATCATCCAATGAATTTAGTGGAATAGAAACTGCATTCCTATCCACTTCCCCTCCAAAATAAGGCTTCAATCTACACCCATTCACTTTGAATGGCCTGTCATTATCTAAGGAAGAAATTTCTACTGTTCCATAGGGATAAACCTTGCACACTAAAAATGGACTAGACCATCGGGATTTTAACTTACCTAGAAACAGTTCAGGCGAGAATTATAAAGCAAAGCCTGTTGTCCTGGTTCAAATTCTTTGGGGCGAATCTTGTTGTCATGCCATTTCTTTGTTTTCTCCTTGTAGATCCTAGCATTCTCATATGCAGCTAACCTGAACTCATCTAACTCATT
>QARZ01000495.1:140950-170211 GCA_013407115.1 Glycine latifolia
TATATATATAGGCGAATATACTAAGGCAAGTTGCCAACATGCGTGAACGAACAGCTACCATAGCAACCATAGTTGCCAACTTGCGTGTATGGATAGCTATCTTAGCAACAAATTTTGACTTACGTTCCTCAAGCACAAATACAAATGCAAGACACTTTGCAACAAATTTGCAAGAATTACTACATCCTTCAAGCACAAATACCAATGCACAACCATTTGCAAGAATTATATTAAACAATTAAGCAACACAAAATATCTATCAACTTGTAATTTTTCAGGGTGTTATAGTACCTGCGTTCTCAGCCCACTAAAACCCACGGGTACACGCGTGCCTTCTTCTATTTCCATTGACGCACATGAAATATGAAACATAGGCATCATCGATGTATGACCATGGCCAGGAACAAATCCTTCCCCGCAAGGATGACTTGTCATACACCCCCATGGGTATCCATGTATATCCACATCACATAATGACAATCATGAGCACCATTAGTGAATGATCATGGCTAGGAACAAATCATTCCCCACAAGGATGACCAATCATGCATCCCCCATGGGTATCAGTGTACATACACATCACATCATTTCAATATCATCCTCATGTATATCAAATTCATCTTATTTCAACATTATCCTCATAAACATCAACTTCATCTCATTTCAAGATCAACAACCATTTCATCATCATTTCATTTAAATATCATAAACCACATCATCATTATATCATTTAAGCATTACAAACCACATAAACCTCATTAAATCATTTTCGCAAAATCTCAACTTCACTCTCATCAACAACATCAGTAATAAATACACCGCATGCCATTAGTTAAAACATAATTTGACTTGAAAACAAGCACACACAGGGACAACACACATTAATCATGAATTCATTGCATCTCATTAGTTAAAAACTTAGCTTTTCATGAAAAACCAGCACACAACAAGGATAGGTAGATATCCTCATAGTTGGACTCTCTGGCCCCC
Organism: Glycine latifolia; assembly: GCA_013407115.1. Classification (NCBI taxonomy): domain Eukaryota; kingdom Viridiplantae; phylum Streptophyta; class Magnoliopsida; order Fabales; family Fabaceae; genus Glycine; species Glycine latifolia. The sequence continues at coordinate 141,941 of QARZ01000495.1, forward strand.
AACTATAGTATCTAAACTATTACCAATATAATAAACTCCCCTTACCTAACTAGGAGTTCTCCATGTTATAGCGTAGCGGTGTTGTTTCACGACGATCCTTCAAATACACGTGTGTGTCCAAACACAGAGTTCTACATACCAAATTGAAGACAATTTAGTATAGATTCTAAAGGAAAGATCAAAGTTAACAGTTAGGGTCAAATACCCACTCAAATAAAAAAGGGAGAAAACGGTGTTTTTGGGAGTTCACATCAAAAGACATCATTTTGAAATTCCAATCACACCAATGTGACCAGGACTCAACAAGGATAATAGAAATGACATCAATTTCATAAAAAAAAGACTTTTGCAACATCTCATTTTCAAAGGAAGTGTAAAACTCCCAACAACGGTACCCAAAACACAAAAGACACTAAGAAAAGGCTTAAACTAGTTGAGGGAAGACATAGGAAGTCAAGATTACCTCAAGGAAACCAAGGAAAAAGGATTTAGAGGCTCTTTCCTCTACCAAAGCTTTGAGAGAAGTTTTGAAGATTCCACTCTGATTATGAGGTTCTTCTCCGTGCTATGGTCCCGTGGCAAGAAAGGACGGCCCCTGGTGGTTGATGGTTCTTGGGTGGTGGAAATGAGTGGTTCTAAGATTTTCAGGTTATTTTAGAGAGAGAAAATGAAGAAAATTGCATTTTTTGCGTTTCTACGCTGCTGGTGTGTATGTATAACCCAAAAGCCTCGCTTATCATGCCTTGGCTCGCCTAGCATGCCCTGGCTCACTTAGCGCGCCTATAGGTCTCGCTCAGCGCAATTTCCTCTCAGTTAGTAAAATTCTTGGAATTGCGTTAAGTGCGACTTGTCTCGCTTAGTGCGCCAGATGCTCCTAAAGATGGTCAAAAGATGCAGAGATGTGTCGGGAAGCTACTGTCAAAGTTTGAAGGCAATCCAACGGTTAATGAATCCGAGATGGTAGTTTTACTGAAGTAGGTTATGAACCAAACTATCACTCTCACCTCAACCATAACTCAAAAAAAGTTCACACAGATTAACATGCATACTAAATAATTGGACCAAGATAAAATGAACAACAACTCATCCAATTCTATATTAATCAAACAATCAAATAATACAACAATCACATCAAACATCTATTTTTCAGTTATCAAAATTTCAGGGTGTTACAACTCTCCCACCCTTTTAGAAATTTCGTCCCAAAATTTACCTGACTCAAACAAGGCTGGATAGGCCTCACGCATCTGACTCTTCAGTTCCTATGTTGCATCCTCTCCTAATGTTCCTCCGTAGATCACCTTGACCAAAGGAATTTCTTTCCGTTTTAAGTGCTTTGTTCGCCAATCATCGATCCTCAAAGGCAATGTTTCATACGTCAAGTTTTCCTTTACTTGGACGTCATCTAACTCGACCACATGAGAAGGATTGTAACGCCCGACCACTTGCAGGATTAATGACTGTCCCCACATACCAACACAAGACTTTTTAGCGTGCTTTGTCCTCACTCACACACTTCCTGAGAAACTTCCCAGGAGGTCACCCATCCCAGAATTGCTCTAAGTCAAGCACGCTTAACTATGGAGTTCTTAAGTTATGGGCTACCGAAAAGTAGATGCACCTTGTTGGAATAGGTAGTACCTATTATTTCCTTTAAGTTATCCTCAACTGTATAGTCCCATACCTGCACAGCCTCTGGATCCCTCTCGTTCGGGTGTGTATTCGATTCATTCATGTACCACTTTCGCTGAAAGCCTGCCAGGAGCCGCTCCTTGTCCGTGCCTTATTGCACCGGCGATCACTCCCCGCCCTCGTCAGCGCCTGGGATGTTACAAGGATCACAGACATACTTATGGAGTTGGGACACATGAAAGACATTATGAAGATTAGAAAAAGATGGAGGTAATGCAATTTGACATGCCATAGGGCCAACTCTTTTGAGAACTTGGAAGGGACCAATAAAATGAGGTGTGAGTTTTTGGGATTTCAAAGCTCGACCAACCCCAGTCCATGGAGTGACTCTCAAGAATACATGATCACCAACCTCAAATTCTAGGTTTTTCCTCCTCTTATCCTGGTAACGCTTCTGCCTACTCTGAGCAGTCCTCATTCTCTGTTGGATCAACTTGACCTTCTCAGTGGTTTGTTGTACCACTTCAGGTCCTAAAATGAGGTTCTCACCGATTTCTAACCAACACAAGGGTGTCATACACGTTCTACCATACAGAGCTTCATAGGCAGCCATGCCAATGGTAGCATAAAAACTATTGTTATAGGTAAACTCTATCAATGGCAGAAACCTCTCCCAACTACCCTTTTGTTCCAAAACATATGCCCTCAAAAGATCCTCTAAAGACTGAATGGTCCACTCAGTCTGGCCAACAGATTGAGGGTGATAGGCTGAAATTAGCCTAAGCTTGGTTCCTAAAGCTTTGTTCAGACTCTTCCAAAATCTAGTGCTGAATCTAGGATCTCTGTCAGATATTATGCTAGTTGGCACACCATGTAATCTAACAATCTCACTAATATATAGGGAGGTCAACTTTTTTAAGGAAAACCTGATATTAATGGGGATAAAGTCAGCAGATTTGGTCCTCTATCAACAATAATTCTGATAGAATCTAAACCTCTCAGGGTTTTGGGTAGTCCTACAACAAAATCCATGGAGATATTGTCCCACTTCCACTGAGGTATCTCTAAGAGTGGCAACTTACCTGAGGGTCTCTGATGTTCTATCTTAGCTTTCTGACAGACTAGACATGCATACACAAACTCACTAACCTCCTTCTTCATGTTTGGCCACCAAAACATTGTCTTGAGATCCTGATACATCTTGGTGGTACCAGGGTGAATACTCAAACTACTCCTATGTCTTTCCTCTAAGATCATCTTCTTGAGCTTAGATATATTGGGAACACATATTCTATCTTAAAGTCTCAAGACTCCATCTGATCCTACCTTGAAACTACTATCTCTCCCTGATGCTATGGTTTCTAACTGAGTCTTCAGAAAAGGATCAGACTTCTGGCCCTCTCTGATCTCTCCTGGCAAACTGCTAGTAATCCTCAAAGCTCCTAGTCTCACACTGTTAGGGGTAACCTCACACGTAAGGCTTAGGTCCCTAAATTGTTCTAGGAGATCTAGCTCTTTAACCATCAAAACAGATACATGCAAGGATTTCCTACTCTAAGCATCATCCACTACATTTGCTTTGCCAGGATGATAGCTAAGCTCAAAATCATAATCCTTAAGAAACTCTAACCATCTCCTCTGACGCATATTCAACTCTTTTTGACTAAACAGATACTTAAGTTTTTTATGATGACTAAACACTTCAAACTTAGAGCCAAAAAGGTAGTGCCTCCATATCTTAAGAGTAAACACTAGGACAGCTAACTCCAAATCGTGGGTGGGATAATTCCTTTCATGCATCTTAAGTTATCTAGAAGCATAGGCCACTACTTGGCCATTCTGCATCAGCATTCCTCCTAAACCCATTGTTGAAGCATCACAATATACCTCAAAGGGTTCTCTTGGGTTAGGCAAAACTAACACAGGAGCTGTTGTCAACCTTTCCTTCAGAGTTTGGAAACTATGCTCACACTGGTCATCCCACACAAAAACTTGACCCTTATGACTCAGCTTGGTCAAAGGTAAGGCTAACTTCGAGAAACCTTCTATGAATCTCTGATAGTATCTTGTTAAACCCAAAAAACTCCTAATCTCAAACACAAACTTGGGGCTCTCCCACTTAAGAACAACTTCTACCTTAGAAGGATCTACATCTATACCACCTTGGTATATCACATGTCCTAGGAAACTTACTTTTTCTAACCAAAACTCACACTTGGACAACTTAGCATAAAGTTGTCGATCCCTAAGGGTTTGTAGCACAATCCTCAAGTGCTCCTCATGCTCCTCTCTAGTTTTAGAGTACACCAAGATATCATCTATGATCACTACTACAAAACTATCAAGATAGGGGTGAAAGATCTTATTCATATAATCCATAAACACACTAGGAGCTGTTGGATATAGGGGGAGCAACTTAAAGCTTGAAGCTTAGGACTTGAAGAATTGTTTTGGGCTTTTTCACATGCCTTGGAATGCCTTGGAAGATTGTAAAATAAAGTGTTAAAGAGGCCAATCTGTTGATCCTTGCATTTCATACATTTAATCATTTATGTGCCTAAGAGTTTTAACAAAGAATCAAAGCAATTTTTTATTAAAAGATTCAAAGAAGCAATGTTTTTGGAAAAATACAAATTGCACTGTTTTAATTGATTACACAGAAATATAATTGATTATTTGCTTCGTTTTCAAATCTGGAAAAGCATTGAAGAACAATTTAATCAATTACCATCTATTGTAATCGATTATTTAGTGTTAAAAGAAAATTATGCTTCATTGCTTTAATCAATTACATAAGATGTTTTGAAAAGCTTGCTCTACTGCAATAATCGATTACCAGTTATTGTAATCGATTAAACAATGTTCTTAGAAAAGCTTGTTGCACTGCTTTAATCGATTACCATTTCTTGTAATCGATTACACAAGGCTTTTATGAAATGTTGTGCTTCTGGTTTAATCAATTACTGGTCGTATTCATCGATTATTTTGCTCGTTATTCAAACCCATAAAGCCACGAACATTTTAATCGATTAAAATGGTAATTTAATCAATTACACAAGGTATTTTAATCGATTATTTGGCGCGTTTAATCGATTAAAGTTAGTTACAAAGCTTTATTATAAATAGGAGTGAGGCTTGCTCTGTTTAGTAACTTGAGAAATACGAATTTCTGAATACATACAAGCTTTCACCAAGATCTAAAGAGTTTTTCTGAGCTAGTAATCTCTTGTCCCACTTCTTTATCCTCATAAGTTATTGATTGATTACTTCGGCAAAAGTCTTTCAAAGAAGAATAGGAGAGCATGTTCTGAAGTTTCATTTGATCATACAACTCTGTTGGTAATTCATTTGCATTCATAATCATTGGATCATCAGGTTGTTTCTCTTCATTCTCTTTGGGTGTAATTCTGTTTTGAATTTTTTGTATTTGGATGCTATTGTAAATTTGTTCTTAAGGCTTGTTCTAGAGTAGTGTTCTCTAGGGAAGAACATAGTAGTGTTCTCGGGTTCTTGTTGTTAAGGTGTCTAATAGTGTCTTAGATTTCCTTTCTTTATCTAGGGTTGATAAAGAGTAAATGTAATAAAGCTTGCAAGAACTGAAATTTATAATAGTGGAACTCTAATCTAGTATTGATTAGAAGAAACTGGATGTAGCTTCTCTTTAGAAGTGAACCAGTATAAATTCTTGTGTTGATTTTCTGTTCCTTAATCTCTTTTAGCTATCTTGTTCATTAGTTCTTTGTATCCTTATCATTACTCAACAAGTTTTTTTTTGAGACATTGTATTCTTGAGTTGAGTAAATTGATTGAATAAAAGCTTTCATGGTTTGAAAGTGATTAAGATCCTTACTCTGATTTTGTAAATTTTAAAAGACCAAGTATTAACCAATTCACCCCCCTCTTGGTTATTGTGGATATTCCTATTATTTTTCAATTGGTATCAAGAGCAAGTTCTTCAGTGTTATTCAAGATCACTATCTTTTTTAAAGAGAAAATGAATACCACACAAATTACCTTCAAGGAGGGTGCCTCCCTCAATCGTCCTCCAATGTTTGAAGGAGAGCACTTCAATTTTTGGAAAAATAGAATGAAAATATTTATTCAATCAAATGACCCAGGTGATTGGAATGCAATAGAAAAAGGTCCTGTGATTCCTATTAAGACTGTTGGTAATGATATGATTCCCAAAGAATGGGATGAAATGACAAATACTGAAAAGAGAATTGTTCAATATGATTTTAAAAGCTAAGAATATGATTACTTTTGCACTTTCTTTTGATGAATTCTTTAGAACAGTTAGGTGCAAAAGTGCAAAGGAGATGTGGGAGATGCTAGAGATTACTCATGAAGGCACAAATGAAGTTAGAAGATTAAGGAAGCATGCTTTAATACATGAGTATGAGATGTTCAAAATGAATCCCATAGAAAACATATGTCAGCTTCAAACAAGATTCACTCACATAGTAAATCATCTTCTTGGTCTTGGAAAGACATTTGATGTTGAAGAATTGAATATCAAAATCCTAAAGTGTCTTACAAGACCATGGCAACCAAAGGTGACAACAATCAAAGAATCAAAAGACCTTTCCAAAATGTCTATGGCTGCACTATTTGGTAAGCTTCTTGAGTATGAGCTTGAAATGTCACAACTAACAAATTCTGAAGATGCAGAAAAGAAACATAAAAGCATAGCCTTGAAAGATGCATCCTCAAAAGTTGAAAAAGTGGAAGACTCAAGTGAAGAGGATGATGTAGACAACTTGAACTTGATTGTTAAAAAATTCAGCAAATTTTTTAGAAGAAACAAGAATAGGAAGTTCACAAGGAACAACAGCAGCACCAATAAAAGAAGTGATAACAACTTCACTTGCTTTGAATGTGGCAAACCTGGCCATATTAAATCTGAATGCTCAATCTTCTTGAAGAAGCAACAAAGTGAAAACAAGGTGAAGAAAGAAGGAAAGCCCAAGAAAGCTTATATTGCTTGGGAAGATAATGAATCCACAACCTCTGAATCATCAAGTGAAGATGAAGAAGCAAATGTGTGTCTAACCTCCACAATTGATGAAGATGATGACTTATCCATTGCTGAAACCGAGGTATGTCTAAGAGCAAGATCTTCATTATGGTATCTTGATAGTCGATGCTCTAGACATATGACCGGTGACATATCCATGCTTACAAATTTGACTCTTAAAGATGGAGGATTTGTCACCTATGGAGATAATAACAAAGGAAAAATAATTGGTGAAGGAAGTATAGGAGATAGCTTTAAGACCAAAATCAGAAATGTTCTCTATGTGGAAGGATTAAAGCACAATCTCTTAAGCATAAGTCAGCTTTGTGATAAAGGGTTCAAAGTGTCATTTAATGACAATTGCTGCATGATATGTGATGGACAAACTGGTGAGGTGATACACATAGGTAAAAGAAAAGGTAACATCTACTTACTCTCCATAGATCATGCATATATTCACAACACTTCTTGCTTAATTAGTAAAATTGATGAATCATGGTTATGGCATAGGAGAGCAAGTCACATTAACATGCATCATTTGAACAAGCTAATTAAAAAGGATCTAGTTATTGGATTACCCAAACTCAAGTTTGAAAAGAACAAATTATGTGATGCTTGTAAAAAAGGGAAACAAACTAAAAATTCTTTTCAAAGTAAAAATGTTGTTTCTACCTCAAGACTCCTTGAATTACTTCACATAGATTTGTTTGGCCCTTCTAGAACTATGAGTTTAGGAGGTAATCACTATGGGCTTGTCATTGTTGATGATTACTCTAGATTCACATGGACTTTGTTTTTGAAATCCAAGAGTGATGCTTTCAATGCTTTTAGAAAACTGGCCAAACTTACTCAAAATGAAAAAGGAAGCAAAATTATCTCAATAAGAAGTGATCATGGTGGAGAATTCCAAAATGAACATTTTGAAAAATTCTGTGAAGAAAATGGAATCAACCACAATTTTTCAGCTCCAAGAACACCTCAACAAAATGGTGTTGTGGAGAGGAAAAATAGATCCCTTGAAGAAGGTGCAAGAACTCTTCTTAATGAGACTAATTTGCCTAAACATTTTTGGGCTGATGCTATAAGTACAGTTTGCTACACTTTGAATAAGGCCTATTTTGAAGAAAACTTCTTATAAACTATACAAAGGTAGAAAACCAAACATATCTCATTTGAGAACTTTTGGCTACAAGTGTTTTATGTTAAATAATGGGAAAGAATCACTTGGAAAATTTGATGCTAAAGCTGATGAAGCCATTTTTCTTGGATACTCATTACAAAGCAAAGCTTATAGAGTTTTCAATAAAAGAATATTATGCATGGAAGAATCAGTTCATGTTATTTGCGATGAATCTAATCCCTCTAAAGAGGAAAAGAAGTGTGATATTGATGCAGGTCCTATGGAAGAAATTATTCAACTAAATGACTCATTGAATAAAGAAAAGGAAGAACCAAGTGCTGAAACAGAATAATCAACATTTGGACATGAGCCTAAAGATTGGAGAACAACAAGAGATCTCTCCCTTGATAGCATAATTGGTGAAGTTTCAAAGGGAGTTTCTACTAGATCTTCATTAAGAAATCTCTACTGTAACATGGCTTTTGTTTCACAAATTGAACCAAATAGTATTAATTAAGCATTGTTAGATGAACATTGGTTAATGGCTATGCATGATGAGTTAAATCAATTCAAAAGAAATGAAGTTTGGGAGTTAGTCCCTAGAACATCAACTCATAAACCTATTGGCACTAAATGGGTTTTTAAAAATAAGCTGGATGAAAGTGGAATCATAGTAAGGAACAAGGCTAGATTGGTTGCTAAGGGATACAACCAAGAGGAAGGCATAGACTATGATGAAACTTATGCTCTAGTGGCCAGATTAGAAGCTATTAGGTTATTGCTTGCATATGCTTGTTTGATGAATTTCAAATTGTTTCAAATGGATGTTAAAAGTGTTTTCTTAAATGGTTACATAGAAGAAGAAATTTATGTAGAACAACCTCCTAGATTTGTTGATCATAAACATCCCAATCATGTTTACAAGTTAAGAAAATCATTGTATGGTTTGAAACAAGCACCTAGATCTTGGTATGAAAGGTTAAGTAAATTTCTAGTTGAACAATCTTTCATAAGAGGTCAAGTTGATAAAACCTTCTTAATAAAGAGAAAAGGAAATGATATATTATTGGTTCAAATTTATGTAGATGACATAATTTTTGGTTCAACTAATCCATCAATGTGCAGAGAATTTTCAGTTACAATGCAGGGTGAATTTGAAATGTCAATGATGGGGGAACTCACATTCTTTTTAGGACTACAAATCAAGCAATTAAAGAATAAAAATTTCCTTTGTCAATCAAAGTACTGTCAAGAGATGATTAAAAATTTTGAAATGGAAAATTTCAAGGATGCTGCAACACCTATGGCAACTTCTACTTATCTTGACACAGATGACTAAGGCAGGAGTGTTGATGAATCCAAATACAGGGAAATGATTGGATCCTTGCTATACCTCACTGCTAGCAAGCCTGATATAATGCTAAGTGTTTGCTTGTGTGCTAGATATCAAGCCAATCCCAAGGAATCTCATCTAATAGCAGTCAAGAGGATCCTTAAGTATCTCAAGTCCACACCAAAAGTTGGACTTTGGTATCCAAAAGGTACACCTATCAGCTTAATTGGTTACTCTGATTCTGATTTTGTAGGGTGCAAGTTGGATAGAGAAAGCACAAGTGGAACATGTCACTTGCTAGAAAGCTCATTGATCTCTTGGAACTGCAAGAAGCAATCATGTGTTGCATTATCCACTGCTGAAGCAGAATATATATCAGTTGGAATCTGTTGTGCACAAAGCCTTTGGTTGAAACAACAACTTCAGGACTTTGGTGTTGAGCTGAAGGAAATACCATTGCTGTGTGATAATACAAGTGCCATTAACATCTCCAAAAATCCTATCATGCACTCCAGGACAAAGCATATTGAAATCATACATCACTTCATCAGAGACCATATCCAAAAGGGTAACATCAAAATTGAATTTGTTGAAACCAATTTTCAATTAGTTGATATATTTACCAAACCCTTGGATAGAGATAGATATTACACTCTAAGAAACATGCTAGGCATTCTTGATGAATCAAATATTTGCTAAAGCATGCTGGATTTGTGACAATCTATAAGAAATAATTGAACATTTGCTTGATCATCATTTACATTTGAAAATTCGAATTTGTGATGCATAATAACTGTTCATTTTGCAAATTTAACTGGAATAATCAATTAAGGTTCAGGATAATCGATTTAATTCACTTTAAAAGCCATTGGGAATGGAATTTGAGCATACATAATCGATTACACAATGAAATAATCGATTATGGTTCATAGAAAATCTTTTTCAGAAAATCTCATTCCACTGGAATAATTGATTAAACCAACTGATTAATCGATTACACAAGCTTCAAAATGTTGTACAAATTCTTATTTCCACTGGAATAATCGATTACCTTACAGATTAATCAATTAAATAGTTTTGAAAATCTCTGAAACTTGCATTCTCACTGTGATAATCGATTACATATATGAAATAATCGATTACACTTCATCCTTCTCAACTGTATTGTTCTGAAATAATCGATTACCTTATGAATTAATCGATTACTGTATGTTTTAAAACTGATTTTTCTTAAAAATTAATCGATTACACATGCAAATAATCAATTAATCCTAGAGTTACTGCAGGATCTGCACATTTTTCTTGGAATTTGTAACTCCCCAACTGCCACCTAATTCAAAATTTGAATTTTCTGAGCCTTCAATTGAGTGGTTAATTCGTGTAACTGTTTCTAAATTTCAAATTTGAACCTTGGAGCCTAAATTCTTCTATAAATACAGCCTATGATCATGTGAAAAATCACACCTTTCTCATCTTCCTTCTTAAGCACTTATGAGTCTTTCTTTCTTTGGGTTTAGAAACCTTGTCTTAGCAGTTTGTTTCTTTCTATAACCATGTTTGCACCAAAGAAACCTAGGTCCTCTAAGATAAAAGCTGAATCATCTAACCCAGCTGCAAATAGGTTAAATCATTGGTTCTCTAATGAGCAAGACAAAACGACCTACCTACAATTCAATGCAACTAAGCATATAGGTCCTCCTAAATACCTTTCCCAGACTGGTTTAGAAATGAAGGTTTTCAATTCCCTACCTTCCTTGAAGTCCAAGGTCTGAAACACTTTGTGGAGATGAAGGGTACATTTTACCTTGAATTGGTCAACGTATTTTATACCTGTTCCAGGTTCTCAATGGAAGGGACAATCTTGTCCCAAATGAATGAGGTTGCCATAGAGATCACCCTTGAAATCTGGGAAGAAGTTGCTGGTCTGTCTTTTGATGGTGAGAGAAGATTTGAGGAAGAAATTGGTGGGTATAATAGGGTAGACACTTACAGGGGTATGCTTCTTGATCCTTAAATGAGGTTGAAGCTTAGGCTGAGTACTGGACCCATGACTCATGAGGATAGGCTTCTCTACTACATCATCACATACATCCTTACCCTTAGAGCCATAAACCATGCCCAAGCCACTGATGATGATTTACAGCTTGTATATGCCTTGAAAGATAGCATTAAGATGAACTGGATTCTTGTTCTCTAGGAAATTATGCTGAAATCCAAGAGATTAATGAACTATCCCTTCCCATATGCTGTTCTTGTATCCAGATTCATTGACTACTTCCAAATTGATGTCTCTAATGAGGTTGTTGACAACACCAATTCCAGCAACAACCTCATTAAAGAGAAGCATCTTACCAAGCTAGGGATGACCAAGACCCCATATGGATGGCAAATGGTTGGACAAGAACTTCCTACCCCTAAACAAGATAATGATGATGATGATGATGCTGAAGATGCCAGCCCTGCTGAACCATCTTATAGCCGATTTGAATCCTTAATGATTCAGAAGATGGATGCCTTGCTATCACTGCATCATGAGCATCGGGCTAAGACTAATACCTCTCTGGAGGAGATAAAATCTAGGTAGAAACCATAGAAGCTAGGATCATCCTTGATTACTCTGGCAATGATGATTAGGCTTCTTGTACTTCATGTTCTTACTATCCTCTGTTTTTTCTGTTATTTCTATTTTCTTTTATTAATGTACTACAGTTTACCTTTCAATTAATGAAATTTGCATTTTCCCTTATCCTTACTTGCTGTGCTTTTACTTTTTGCCTTTGATAAGCCAAATAGGGGGAGAAGATATGATTGATTATGAACTCTGCTTTGCTCTCTGTTCTACTCTGTTTTTCTGCTGATTTTATTTTTTGCCAATCAATGATTCATGAAATTAACTAAGTCTAAAGGAGTAAACCAAGTCAGGGGGAGCAAATCCAATGAAAATAAATGATTAATGCAAGCTTAATACTTAACACTTGCTCTTGGCAAAGAGGCTGATTTATTTTTCAGGTTAACAGAGTTCAAGACCTTCTTCTTGCTTACCCTCAAAACAAATCCAAACTTAAACAGATGGTCAATCAATATTTGGCATGCTCAAAGCCAAAAAGGGGGAGATTGTTGGATATAGGGGGAGCAACTTAAAGCTTGAAGCTTAGGACTTGAAGAATTGTTTTGGGCTTTTTCACATGCCTTGGAATGCCTTGGAAGATTGTAAAATAAAGTGTTAAAGAGGCCAATCTGTTGATCCTTGCATTTCATTCATTTAATCATTTATGTGCCTAAGAGTTTTAACAAAGAATCAAAGCAATTTTTTATTAAAAGATTCAAAGAAGCAATGTTTTTGGAAAAATACAAATTGCACTGTTTTAATCGATTACACAGAAATATAATCGATTATTTGCTTCGTTTTCAAATCTGGAAAAGCATTAAAGAACAATTTAATCGATTACCATCTATTGTAATCGATTATTTAGTGTTAAAAGAAAATTATGCTTCACTGCTTTAATCGATTACCGTGTATTGTAATAGATTACATAAGATGTTTTGAAAATCTTGCTTTACTTCAATAATCGAATACCATTTATTGTAATCGATTAAACAATGTTCTTAGAAAAGCTTGTTGCACTGCTTTAATCGATTACCATTTCTTGTAATCGATTACACAAGGCTTTTATGAAATGTTGTGCTTCTGGTTTAATCGATTACTGGTCGTATTAATCGATTATTTTGCTCGTTATTCAAACCCATAAAGCCATGAACATTTTAATCGATTAAAATGGCAATTTAATCGATTACACAAGGTATTTTAATCGATTATTTGGCACGTTTAATCGATTAAAGTTAGTTACAAAGCTTTATTATAAATAGGAGTGAGGCTTGCTCTGTTTAGTAACTTGAGAAATACGAATTTCTAAATACATACAAGCTTTCAGCAAGATCTAAAGAGTTTTTCTGAGCTAGTAATCTCTTGTCCCACTTCTTAATCCTCATGAGTTATTGATTGATTACTTGGGCAAGAGTCTTTCAAAGAAGAATAGGAGAGCATGTTCTGGAGTTTCATTTGATCATACAACTCTGTTGGTAATTCATTTGCATTCATAATCATTGGATCATCAGGTTGTTTCTCTCCATTCTCTTTGGGTGTAATTCTGTTTTGAATTTTCTGTATTTGGATGCTATTGTAAATTTGTTCTTAAGGCTTGTTTTAGAGTAGTGTTCTCTAGGGAAGAACAGAGTAGTGTTCTCTAGTTCTTGTTGTTAAGGTGTCTAATAGTGTTTTAGATTTCCTTTCTTTATCTAGGTTTGATAAATAGTAAATGTAATAAAGCTTGTAAGAACTGAAATTTATAATAGTGGAACTCTAATCTAGTGTTGATTAGAAGAAACTGGATGTAGCTTCTCTTGAGAAGTGAACCAGTATAAATTCTTGTGTTAATTTTTTGTTCCTTAATCTCTTTTAGCTATCTTGTTCATTAGTTCTTTGTATCCTTATCATTACTCAACAAGTTCTATTTTGAGACATTGTATTCTTGAGCTGAGTAAATTGATTGAATAAAAGCTTTCATGGTTTTAAAGTGATTAAGATCCTTACTCTGATTTTGTAAATTTTAAAAGACCAAGTATTAACCAATTCACTCCCCCCCTCTTGGTTATTGTGAGTATTCTTATTGTTTTTCAGGAGCATTAGTCACACCAAAAGGCATAACTAAATACTCATAATGACCATAACGGGTCATAAACGCAGTCTGAGGAATATCCTCAGACTTCACTCGGATCTGATGGTAACTTGACCTAAGGTCTATCTTGCTAAACACACTGGCTCCTACCAACTGGTCCATAAGGTCATCTATTCTAGGCAACATATACTTATTCTTAATTGTTACCTTATTCAACTGATGGTAGTCTACACACAACCTCATGGTTCCATCTTTCTTCTTCACTAACAACACTGGTGCTCCCCATGGAGACACACTGGGTCTCACAAACTGCTTATCCAACAACTCTTCTAGTTGTTTCTTAAGCTCAGCTAACTCTATAGGTGACATCCTATAAGAAGCTACGGATATGGGTCCACCACCAGGTACCAAATGTATAGAAAACTCTATCTCTTTCTCAGGCAGTAAACCGAATATATCCTCAGGAAACACTCCTGGAAACTCTCTAACAACAGGGAGGTCACCTAGAGAAACCTTGGTCTCTACTTCCAGGTTAGACAAGATCATGTACACTTGAGCATTTTCTTTCAAAGATGACACAATTCGGTTGGCTGAGATAAACATCCCATTATTACTCACCTCAGGATCACCAAACTCCACAGTTCTATCAAAATATTTTAACAAAACATGGTTGGAAGATAACAAGTCCATACCCAGAATAACATCAATTTGACTGAGAGGCAAACAAATCAGATCAACACAGAATTTTCTATCTGAAATTTCTACAAGACAATTCAAACACACATCAGAAGTCAAAGCAGACCCACTAGTTGAGGTCTTAACCACAAGCTCACCACTCAAAGAAGACACAAAAAGTTTAAGTTTCTCCACACACAAATAAGATATAAGCGAATGGGTCGCACCAGAGTCGAAAAGCACAAGTAACATACATAACACACCAATGTGGGCTCACCGATGCACTGACTGTGGCTAGGAACAAATCTTTCCCCGCAAGGATAACCAACCGGTCACTGCACCCTACGTGTATATACACAACATACAACCATGGCACCATCAATGTATGACCATGGCCAGGAACAAATCCTTCCCTGCAAGGATGACCAGTCATACACCCTCATAGGTATCCATGTATATCCACATCACATAATGACAACTATGGGCACCATCACTGCATGATCATGGCCAGGAACAAATCCTTCCCCGCAAGGATGACCAATCATGCAACCCCCATGGGTATCAGTGTACATACACATTACATCATCTCAATATCATCATCTTGTATATCAAATTCATCTTATTTCAACATTATCCTCATAAACATCAACTTCATCTCATTTTAACATCAGTGACCATTTCATCATCATTTCAATTAAACATCATAAACCACATCATCATTATATCATTCAAGCATTACAAACCACATAAACCTCATTAAATCATTTTCACAACATGTAAATTTCATTATCATCAACAACATCATTAATAAATACACCGCATTCCATTAGTTAAAACATCATTTGACTTGAAAACGAGCAAACATAGGGACAACACACATTAATCATAAATTCATCGCATCCCATTAGTTAAAAACTTAGCTTTTCTTGAAAAACCAGCACACAACAGGGACATGCATATATCCTCATAGCCTGGTCCCCAACTATGGTATCTAAACTATTACCAATATAATAAACTCCCCTTACCTAACTAGGAGTTCTCCTGTTACAGCGTAGTGATGTTGGTTCGCGATGATCCTTCAAATACGCATCCTTGTCTGCACACAGAGTTCTACATACCAAATTGAAGACAATTTAGTATAGATTCTAAAGGAAAGATCAAAGTTAATAGTTGGGGTCAAATACCTACTCAAATCAAAAAGGGACAAAATGGTGTTTTTGGGAGTTCACATCAAAAGACATCATTTTGAAATTCCAATCACACCAATGTGACCAGGACTCAACAAGGATCATAGAAATGACATCAATTTCATAAAAATGAGACTTTTACAACATCTCATTTTCAAAGGGTATTCAAAGGAAGTGTAAAACTCCCAATAACGGTACCCAAAACACAAGAGACACTAAGAAAGGCTTAAAATAGTTAAGAGAAGACATAAGAAGTCAAGATTACCTCAAGGAAACCAAGAAAGAAGGATTTAGAGGCTCATTCCTCTACCAAAGCTTTGAGAGAAGTTTCGAAGATTCCACTCTAATTACGAGGTTCTCTGTGCCGTGGTCCCATGGCAAGGAACGGCGGCCCGTGGTGGTTGGTGGTGGTCTTGGGTGCTGGAAATGGGTGGTTCTAGCGTTTTTAAGTGATTTTAGACAGAGAAAATGAAGAAAAACGCATTTTTCACATTTTTGCGCTGCTGGTGCATATTTATAACCCGGAAGCCTCGCTCAGCATGTCCTGGCTCACTCAGTGTGACGGCAGGTCTTGCTCAGCGCGCCCTTCCTAGCTCAGTGCAATTTCTTCTCTATCAGAAAATTTATTGGAATTGTGCTAAGCGCGACTTGTCTCGCTTGGTGTTCCAGATGGTCCTGAAGATCCCAACGGTTAAAAGATGCAGAAATGTGTTGGGAAACTACTGTAAGAATTAGGAGGGGATCCAACGGTTAATGAATCCGGGATAATAGTTTTTCTAAAGTAGGTTATGAACCAAACTATCATTCTCACCTCAACCATAAATCAAACAATGTTCACACAGATTAACATGCATACCAAATAATTGCACCAAGATAAATACACAACAACTCAACCAATTCTAAATTAATCAAACAATCAAATAATACAACAATCACATCAAACATCTATTTTCAGTTATCAAAATTTCAGGGTGTTACACCTCCATCCTTTCTAATTTTTTTCCTTCATTAAGAAAAATACTCTTCAGTGTCATCCAGAAGACTGGAGTGAAAAAAAAGGAAAAAAGTAGAGAATGGGAGGTAGAGAAATTGAAAAGAACAAACTAATAATATTACTCAACCCTTAACTAAATTCAAGTTTTGAGCAAGCGCTTTTTAAAAGGACTCTAAGTGAAAAATTTAAATGCCAAAAATAATTCTAAAGAAAATATTAAACATATAATCCTTAATAAATTCCACAAAATCTACCTTAATGTTGAATTCCTAAAAGTATGTTCCTCTATTTATGCCTAACATAGCATAGCACTTTCATTCTTTTCTGGGATTTCTATATCATGGTGCTAGAGATATACTTAACTAAGTCAAATTATGAGATGCATCGAAAGAAAATTTCAAAGTTAATAACTGAAGATTTAATTTAATTAAAAATTTCATAACCTAGACTTGGATTGATAGCTTAAACATTAAGTTTTAATGTTTATCTAAGATTTTAAAAAGGCATTGGAGCCTTTCACCCAGTGACCAAGATGGCAAGGTACGAAACTTATATTTTTATAACTAGTAAATATCCTATGAAAAGACACAATTATTTAATATTACTATATAGTACATTATTTTTACAAAATCACGTATCAAATATATGATGTCAACAGAGTCTAGAAGTAAAATACATACATGAGTTCATGAAATATAACATACATAACACTGATTATAGTGAATAGATTACAAAGTTCAAACAAAATTAATAACATATTTGTCAATCTCTAATAAAGCTACATAAGTTTTACAGTTTCCCTAGACCTTGATGACTACCAAGGCATGAATGCTTGGATTGTATCATTTCTAGAGGCCAATTTCAAGATACCAATGATAGATAGTAGAACTTACAGGTAAAAGATGGGGAAGCTAAAGAAGATGGTAATGAATAACGCCACGATCTGTATTGGAACGATAAGTTGAGGAGGATTCGCCATAAAGGCTAAGCTCTCAATTCAAGCAAATGCTTAATTTTATTCAATCAAAAGTTCTTCAAAACTAGCAATGTATGAGTACTTATAGAGTTAAGCCTCTAATAAAACCTAAAAATGCATAGTTTAGGCCTATTTAAGTCCACATTGAGGCCCATTACACAAATAGGAAATTACTAAATTATGACAATAAGAAAATTACAAAAATCACAAAAACACGAAAAATTACAAAAATTACGAAAGGAAATTCGCTAAGTGCAACATTCGCACTAAACGAGCTGTCCTACCATCTTCAAGGTGTTCCAAAGCTCCTTGTGTCTTCCTCCATCCTTGCCCTTGTTAAATAATCCAGCCATGATTCTCTTGGTCATGTCTTTTTGTAGAAGCTTGGTTTTGGACATTGTCATTGGAACCTTCAATTCATGGAGTCTTCTAGAACTTCATGCTCTTTTGATGTATGGCTGAACCCATTAGCCATTAAATTTCCCAAATCTACCTTGCAATGAAACCCAATCTTCAAGCAAACTTCAAGAACACACAAGCTATCCAAGCTTTCATGAAAATGTATGGCTGGAAGCTTTCTTTAATGGCAGCAATGGAAGATGGAAGAAAGGTTAGTGATGAAGATGGAAGACACCATGGAGAAGCTCTCCAATAAGTCTAGGAAGAATCACCACAATAGCTTGAAGCCGTTGATAAGAAAAAGGAAGTTCTTGGACAAGAACAAGAGATAATCTCTCACACAAATTTCAGATTTGTATTAATGAACCAAAGTTAGTTACATTCAGTTTGTGGACAGCTTATATAGGCCACGAAATTACACATCAAATGCACATGAAATGACAATTCAAATGAAACTTGAAGTACAACAAAATGAGCCTAAATGCAAGGTAAATGAAGCTTATGGTGCAAGCTTCCCTAAGTGACCCTTGGCTGTCCCAAATTGGAAATTGGTGCAGTATTTTTAGCTTCTAAGTGCAGCCAACAAGTTTACTAAGCTGCTACACAAATTACACACAAGTATACCTACACCTCTTTACATAATTTCACTAAAAAGCCTTTTATTTGTCACAACTTAAGCTTCTAACAAGTGCTGGAATTTATTGAATTAAAATGGACTTGAGACATCAAAATCCAGCCCTTGCTCTCCTTGGATTGGTGTGCTTCCTCATGCTTGTCCAAGTTAGCCTTGATGTGGTCTTGAAGGGCTTGAGTTCTAGCTCTTGTCATGGGTCCTTTAAAGCTTACCAAAGGAAGTGCTTCAAGCTCTCCTTCTAGACCTTTGGCTTGGAATGGACCTGCATCACATAGGATCTCCATTGAATGAAATTGTTAAGAAAAATGTGGAATTTAAGTGGGAGAGTGACAAAGAGAATGCCTTTAATGAATTGAAGGAAAAGTTGACAAATGCACCTATCCTTACTCTACACAATGATCAGTTAGTTTCTCCCAAGGATTGGATGTAATCTTCATACCCTTTTGTATCTCTTTTAATATTTGATATATGTATGAATCTTTTCTACTCTTTTTATCTCTTTTAATATTTGATACATTTATCAATTTCATTATGTTCTTAATGCTTGATTATACTTGATCACTAGTTTCATGAAATTGGATTCTAAGCTTGACTGGAAAGTTCCCTTAGGATTTGAACTGAATGATTTTACTCTTTACGTTATGTTCCTAGGAATAGAGCACAACATTTTGATTGCAAATAGCACGAGATTATGATTATAATGCTGGGTTATTTTCTTCATATGCGAGGGATCAATATTCGGTAAATATCTTTAGGATTCTCGAATGCGAGGGATCGGTTTGGGGTAAATTAATGTGTGCATCAGTAATGTTAGAAAATGATTCATATAGGTTAATATTAATTGGATAGTAAGGGTTGATGAAACCCAATCCTACGCTCTCTTAAAATAATTAAATTCATTTTATTAGTTTTCATACTTTTCCGTAATTTATGTTATTTTTCGTTATTTTAATAAAACACATGAAACTCTGTTATATTTGTTGTACATAACTATTGAACTATTAACTTTCATCTGGATTAACTGAGTAACTCAAGTCCCTGTGGAGACGATCTTTTATAAATTCTGTAACCTGCAACGACAATTGGTATGCTTGCCAAAAGTCTAACAGTTGGTTACCCTTGAGAGGAAGAATTTGTTCCTAGCCACGGCTAGTGCATCGGTGAGCCCATATTTGTATGCTGTGTATGTACATGGGGGGGTGTATGACTGGTTACCCTTGTGAGGAAGGATTTGTTCCTAGCCATGGTCATACATTGATGGCTCCCATGTTTCATACTTCATAATTGCATGGATGGAAATAGAATGAAGACAGCACGTACCTTTGAGTTTTTATGGGCTAAAAACACAGGTACTAAGGGGCCATCAAGTTTGGAATTCCCTTGTGACCACTGGTTGATCACCGTGAAGGGGAATGGCCAGTGAGCGACAGGGTGACCCTGATAGGCGTCTGAATCATTTTTCTTGAGAGATGCTATTTCCATGAGTATGGTACCACATTGCATGGTGAGAGTTGTAACACCCTGAAATTTTGATTTTTAGAGATAGATGTTGGATGTGTGTTATGTTTCTTAATTGTTTGATTAATTTCATAAAAATTGTTGTTTGTTGTGTTTCTGCCTTGGTATGTGTGTTTGGTGATGGATATGTTAAGTCAACTCTGTTGGTCTGTGATTGCTGTCTGTGCACGTAAAGTGGACATGTCTTGTCAGTTGTGTATATGTATGCATCAGAGTGCACATCGGAAGCATGTTCCTTTTCTTCTTCTTTGTGCCTTTTTCTCCCTTTTCTCAAACTTACCCACACTCTGAAACCGCTCCTTCTGACCACTCTGAAACACCCTCAACCACCTAGGACCACCATAGCTTGTCATGAAACTCTTACGTTAAGAGGAACCACGTGACCAGAGTGGAGGCTTTAGACAGTGCTTCGTAAAGTTTGAAGAGAACGGAGCCCTGATAAGTGTTTGTCGTGTGGCTTCAAAACAATTAAACTACGCTAATTCTGTAGCACAGGATTAACCTAGGTCGACTCAGAGACACAATCAATATGGTTGCAACTTCAATTCACTAGTAAATAATGGGGGGATTTTTATCAAACAGTTTGTATGCGCTAAATGAAAATTGCAAAAACACAAACTACGATTAAAGATTAATGCAGAAACTAACAAAATTAATAACAAGTAATGTAAAATAGATTAAAGAGCATCAATCCAATTCACCAAACCAAGCTATTCAAATCATCATCGTTCTCAGAAATTTATCCTACTGTGAAAGTTCATTCAATTTCATTAGAAGCAGTTTAATCGAATTAACCCCTAAATTAATTGAAGCCACAAACCCTAATTGAAATAGCATCTAATTAATCTGTGATTTATATTCAAAATTAGGCAATGAATCCATAACCTAATCCGCTTTCAATTCTAAACGCATTCATAATCATGAAAACAGAATAGCAATTGAAGAAGAAACTGAACATTCACACAGAATTCGAAATACTAAACTAGAACTCAAATTCCCCTCTTGCTTGGGTTGGATCCTTGGATTGAGTGATGATTTAGCCTTCCATGATGATCACCAAGGCAAGCCCCATGAATTAAGTGCAGAAAAATGGAAGAATAGCAAAATGGAAATGAAGAAGATGAAGAACAATGAAGAACAAATGAGAGAAAATGAAGAACAAGCTTTTGATTCTAAAAACTAAATAAAAGAAATAATAAACTTGTTTGTGCAAAATGTAAAGTGCTGTCCAAGTTTCACTAAGGTCACTAATATGTAGTGACTAAGTCTGAAGAAAAGAATGGGCCATGAACAAAACCCATCAATTCTAATTATTTGCTATTTACAGCCATAAAATCAAATTCGCAGCCTAAAATTACAAGTGCAGAGGTTCCAATTTCGAAGCTTAAAATGACCCTCCAAATGACAGAATTGGCCTCGGGCTATTTCTAGCAATCTTGTAGATCTTTTTGCTATCTTTCCAGGGACTCCTAGAACGCTCCATTCGAAGTTCTGTAGCACTCTGTAGGCCCTGTACAAGTCAGATATGTCAAGTGAGCAAAAATCTGAAAATACGCAACAATTAGCAATTAAGCCCACTTACTTGCCTAAGACAAAAACTGAATTAGAATAGGAAAATAAAGATCCAAGAGAAATCAAATAGGCTAAGAATGATAGACAAAAATTTAACTAAAAGCACTCTATCAAGCCCGACCCTTTTCTTCTCGGCTTCCGCGAGGGCACTACGTTCGGGTAAGCTTTCGTTTAAGAAGATCGTGTTACAGCATTGCTGGGCTGTGCGAGAAGGACTCCGGGTTAGGTATGGGAGAGTATATTATGTTAATAACAGCCTTAGATACCATGGTTGGGGGCCAGGGAGTCCAACTACGAAGATAACTGCATGTCCCTGTTGTGTACTGTTTCCTTTTAGAAAAAATGCCTTTCTAATGAATGGGATGTGGAATTTTTATGTTTGTCGGTATTCTTGTGTGAAGAGTTGATGGTGTTTTCGTGGGAGACTTGATGTTGTAAGAACTCACTGTGTATGTGTGTGAAGTTGGTACGTTGATGCTATAAACTCCCAAAGCATCTTGTAGTAGTGTTTATGGAGGTGCCGGATACCGGGTTGAGTAAGTTGGGTTGAACTCATTACATAGTATATACATATGTGCGGGACGTGAATCTTAGTCCTTATTGACGGATGTCAATATTCTGGGTTCCTTACCCGGGGTTGTTTCTTTAGAGCTATTGAGCTCACTTCCTTTTCTTTAGAGATATTGGGTTTCTTACCCGAGATTGTGTATTTTCTCTCTAGAGCTACTGAGCTCAAGTTCTTTCTAAGAGCTACCAGGTTTCCCTTACTCGGGTGAGCTCCTTTTCTTTCTTAGAGAGCTATCGTGTTTGTAGAAAAGTGATCCATTTAAATGGCCCTGGCGCGGGGGTCATGCGCTAGTAGTGCCAGATGTAAAACATTAGCTAATCATTATACACACGCGCTACCGGGTAAAGACTGCCCACGAAAAACCTACTTTGTACACCTCAACATTCGTAATTGGGACAACCTTGTGTAGGTTCATGGTAATCTAATCAAAAGTCTTACCTGTTGTGTCAAGTAAGTGTTGTTTGTTTTAATCGATTACAAACGCCTATGTAATCTATTGCATAGTGTTGGGTCCATCCTTGGCATTTTATAAAATCCAATGTTCGCCCTTGTTTGGGTTCTTACTTCATAATCATAAAGTTATTGTATCTAGGTGCCAACCCGAACATCCAATACTTTACATTGGCTCCCTAGTCTATGTTGTTACTATTGATGTGTATGTAATGAACATATATGCTAATGTTGGAAATGTGAAGGTTGGTTTATGAGATGATGATATGTGCATTGATACCATGGGGGTGCATGGCGAGTTACCCTAGCCAAGAAGGGTTCGTTCTTAGCCGGGTCACGCATTAATGGTGCCCATGGTTATCGAATGCGGATGGATATACATAGATACCCACAGGGGTGTATGGCGAGTTTCCCTAGCCAGGAAGGATATTGTTCCTAGCCGGGTCATAGATTGATGGTGCCATGGTGATATGCTATGTATAGACACGTGAGATGTCGGGATCGGGTGGTTAACCTTACAAGGACCACGGTCAGTGCATCAATGAGCCCATGTTAGGGGGGCCCGTGATTGGGGCGATATGTATGTACATGAGGGGTGCATGGCAGGTCACCCTCGTGAGGAAGGATTTGTTCCTGGGCAGGTCATGCATTGATGATGCCCATGTGACATACTACATTTACACGATGGAAATAGGATGATTGGCTATAGGGTACCGGGATACTGGGGGGCTACGTCTGTTTGGAACTCCTTCTGACACCCATGGCTGATCACCACTGGGGGGAGTGGCCTGTGCGCTACAGAGTGACCCTGACAAGCTACTACATCATCTGACCACCGAGATGGAATATTTTTGGAATGGTACCACATTACATGCTGGGAGATGAGTCAGAAGCATGCATCATGCTAGGCATTATAAGTTGTCTTGTGGAATACTTTTGGATGACAGTCTATGTTGGTTGCGTGATAAAATGCTTGGATATTGTGATGATTGGATTGCCTTCCTTAACTGTTGTTACATGTTTGATGTTATCTGTCGCTTGTTGTTTTACATGATAAACTCACCTTTGCTTTGTTGTACCGTGTGGTTTGGTACCTGTGATGATCACAAACCGTGTTCGTGTGAGTAGACGGACAGCAGTAGGTGACCTGGAAGATGATCTCTTTTTGGTTGGTTGTCGGGATGACGATGGATCAGATCCCGACCAAGAGTCATGTTTTGATAGTTTACTCTTCGTTGTTTAATCTCTTGCTTCTTTTGAAAAACTTACACATTTTGGACATGGTTAATTGTACCTATAACTAAAAACCACGTTTTGTATGTATATGTATCTGAGATGTCTCGTGTATCAGAGCAGGTCAGACCTTCTGGCCAGTGAGTTATGAGTCTACCATGTTTTTCTGTGCGTGTTATGTTGTTTGTTGAATGTTTGATTGTTGAAGTAACAAGTTGTTTTGTGCCGGCTTGGACTATTTGTGTTTGATGCTTATGCATAATATTGTTATTACTGTGGTCATAACATATTTGTATTTCTTATGCCTGCTATACCATAAATTGCAATGCTTTGTTGAGAGTTATCAGACTAGCCATCTGTGTAATTCGTGACGACGCAAAGGAACATTATGGCAAGCAGTCAAGGATACAAAGGATAAAGAGTCTGTGTAGCATGGCTTTGTGTTTGTTTATGTGTATTCCTTCTGGGTTTTCACTTCTTGTTGGGGGAAGGAAGTGATGGCTTGTAGGAATGACTGTGCTATAGCCAATGCTCTCCAAGCCTTAGCTCAGGCATTGGGGAATCAGAATGGGGGAGAAGCTACGGGAGCTGGGGAGTACCAGGGGTTAGACCACTTTCAACGCAACAATCCTCCTTCTTTCCGTGGAGGGTACAACCCGGATGGTGCCCAAAACTAGATTTGAGAGATTGCGAAGATTTTTCGGGTTATGGCATGTCCCGAGAAGCAAAAGGTTGCCTTTAGCACCTACACCCTGGCGGAGGAAGCTGAATATTGATGGGATAACACCCGCCAATGCATGGAGGTGGAGGTCGGGTAGTGACGTGGGAGACCTTCAAGGAAGCATTTTTAGAGAAGTATTTTTCGGAAGATGTAAGGAACAAGAAGGAGATGGAGTTCCTGGAACTCAAGCAAGGGAATAGGATGGTAGATGAGGAAGAGATGGTGAGAGCCCCAAGTGCGTGAAGTTTCTGAATAGCTTGCAACCCAAGGTGAAGCAAACTGTAAACTATCAAGGAGTCCCTCAATTCCCAGTATTGGTCAACATGTGCAGTGTAAAGACCCCATATGCATCCGGTTCATTAACATTATAATATGGTCTTGAGCGCAACAATACTTAACATAATTAAGTAAACACGGAAGCATTCAAATAATACAAGATGTCATCTTTCGTCATACAATATAACTAAAACATTATGTATGGAATTATGATATACATCCTGGCACCCGGGTTCTGTTCCACAAGATACATCATAGTACAACCCATACCAGGTTACAAAATGTACAACAAAATTGAGCCAACAGGAGCTTGCTCAAAATAGCCTTCCGATTTCTGCTTCTTTGAACCCAGCCTCGACCTCTTGTCCGGGATCCTCAATTAGTGGCCAACACGGCCTCTTAATTGAGATCCACTGAACAACCCCTACTCAGGTCTCTTACCTCGGACTTCGTCCTCCACTCTTTAGCTATCACCTGCAATAAAATATAATCCCCAACTGGGGTGGGATACAATCTCGATAAACTCAGAGTTTTGGTAGTTACACCTCCCCCTGGTTCATTTTCACAGTACATGGCATTTATATTGGTATTACAATTAACATAGCCAACCTGGCCTTTTAATACAAACAATAGTATAACCATCTCAGCCCTTTAAGAAAATAAAGACATAGCCATCCTGGCTTCATAAACATCACATGTTCATAATCACACCAATCGTGCCATTCCAGTACAGATATACAAGTTCACCAGTCCACATCTCATGCACAAATGTATATCTTGATATACAAGTTCACCAGTGCACATCTCATGCACAAATGTATATCACCCGTGCACATCTCATGCACTCGAATGTATATGAATTGTCGAGAAGCTCATCCTAGATGAGTCTTACACTCTCAAATATGGTCCGCTTCCCTGGCCAGAGGGCTTCCTTAATCACAATACAAACATCACAGTGCAAATCATTTACATGTATGTTTCAATCAAAAGCAGTAACACACAATTTAAATACACGCACTGCATCATTCATAACCATAACTCCCAAGGAGTATGGTGGAACACAATCAAGGGAACAAACTCTCAAGAACAGAGAGCTTACCTTCTTTGATTTTAGCACCGTCCTTTCCAACCTCGTGTTCACAACCACCAATATCTTCTTTATCACGCCCTACAATAGGCAAGAGAGATATCAAGAATGGTTTTCAACCCATTCATGAAAAGAACCTAGTTCTTTTCCAGATCTCAACCATATACAACCAACCAGTGACTTGTAAACCCCACAAAGATCTATCCGGGCATAACAAAATACCCAAAACCCATAAAAGTTATCTTTCAAGGTTGAACCTTCATCACAGCAACCTTCTAAGTATATTATTCCAAAGAACCATCAACCAAAACCAAACCTAACTCATATGGGTCATTTTCTCTCTTAAAACCAAACTCAAAAGAAACGGTAAAACTAACGTGTCTTACCTTAAAATGTCAAGGAAGGCTAGAAAATAGCTTCTCCAAGCTTGGATGTCCTTAAAGTGCCTCCTAACTCTTAAAGGTTGAAACTTTGCACTTTCTTTAAAGAAATCATCTCCTCGCCTGATGGTTTTTACAACTAACAAAGGGTGGAAACTAGTTTATAAGGTTATTCTCTTCAGTCCTGACGTTGGATGTGAAGGTGTTTAGGTCAAGAAATGGTTATCTGAGAAGCTTTTCCTACTTTAACAATGGAGGAAATATATGGAACAAGAGAGAGAAAGTGTTTTAGCAAAGATGATGGAAATAAGGTTACTACTGAAATATCTCACTTGTGCATATCTTATATAGTCTATAAGTTAACATGTGTCATAAAATAGCAGGACAGCCTTCTCACGTCAAAACAACCAGCAGAGAGTCAACACATGTCACAAGGCTAAGTCCGGGTTAATTGCAAATAGTGACTGTTTTAATCGCTTATAAATACTTATGTAATCTATTGCATAAGAACCCGTCCTTGGCACTAAAGTACGTCCAATGTTCCAACCTATTCCGACCTAATCCGAGTTCCTACCTTGGTACTTCACAAGTCCAAGGTTCCTCCCAACCACTTCTGGGATCACTAACCCGGTAACTCTATCAAAAGGGGTTACGAGCTCTTTTGGTTTCTCTACCCGATAGCTCTTACAAGTCAACCAAAAATGAGCTCCACCGAGATCATTACTCGGTAACACATATGAGATCACCCGCGATCCCAATTCGGTAATACATCCGAGATCACAACTCAGACCTTAAAGAAAAGGAAGACACGAGCTCTACCGATTCCGCAACCCATTCTCTCAAGGAAAAGAAATATACGAGCTCAATCGAGTTCGCTACCTGGTCGCTCTTTCCTTCCTTGTCTGAGTTCCTTTCTATACATCAATGATTTTCCCCAAAAAGTGTTATGTATATACACCACTTACGTGGCACTACCCTGGTCATGCACTAACCCGGTCTTCCTATAAAACTAACACACAACACAATCCCAGATATGAAAAGGTGTTATCTACACCCCCTTCTTATTCGAGTTCCAAAATACACCCCCTCATGTAACACCTGGTCATACGAACCCAGATTATTTGGGATGAGGTTTCCAGAGACAAAGCGACCTATTACCGGAATACAGGCCCGATGAAGGATAAGAAGACCGGGCAGCAAAACCGTGGGAAGCCTTACACCATCTCCCATAAGCTATATGGTCATCATCCCAACCACCAAAGGGCTGTTGCTGTGGGATTTCTTGGTGGTAGTGGTAGCAGACCTACTCTCTTTCCCACCCGACTCACCTGTTTCAAGTGTGGTAAGCCCGGGCATGTGACTTTCTAGTGTGGGCAAGGAGGCCCGTCTTGCTATAACTGTAAGGAGAGGGGTCACATCCAAAGGAACTGCCCACACCCCAAGAGAGAGCTGAATGGTGGAGGCCCGCATAAGCAACCTGGACATCCGAAAGCCATAGGGAGAGTCTTTACTCTTAGCGGTGCTAAAGCTTTGAAATCCAAAGATCTAATCCAAGGTAAATGTTTCAAAAATGGGATTCCTTTACTCATGCTTTTTGATTCTGGTGCAGCCCATTCTTTCATATCCTGGTCGCTTGTAGAGCAACTTAAACTTTCTGTGTCTTCTTTAAATAATGAGCTTGTGGTTGAGATCCCGGCTAGTGGGTCTGTTTTGACTTCCGAGGTATGTTTGAACTGCCTTATAGAAATTTCTGAGAGAAAATTCCAGGTTGATTTGTGATCGAAGCCGTATTCAACCAAATTAATGCAATTAAATGCAGTACT